>OX467107.1:30000-267500 GCA_950106695.1 Biston stratarius | reverse complement strand
TTATTCTCATCTCGCTACAGCAACCAGTTGCCAACTTGGCAACCAATCTTATTGGACTAACTTGGCAAAAACCTCGTCACTATTTTAAGCGGAAATACACCTAAAAATATACTCTTGAATACTTAAGATAGCTTATATCTAGATTTACTCAGGATTAACAGTTTCACATCGGCTGCTTGTTGCGGAGCGCAGCTAGTGCGAAAATATAGAACAGCTTCTAAGAAAATTTCAGCTACCAACCTACTGAGGTACAGCCGAGGTGCGAGATAGGTAGATACAGTCAATACTCTCCGTTCTCCAGAGTCCGAAATTGTAGCCTGCTTCTGACAGCCCCAATAACTTTTCACTAACTTCGGAAGGTCCTGTCCCCAGTGGCAGAATTAAACAGAAGTTTTTAATAATGAGAACTGAGAATTATTCATATTTCTGTTGAACCAGAAACAAAAGGAGCGCGGCAAGTTAATAAACTTTGCATAAACATTGTGGAATACCTACTCTAAAAGTTTATGCGACCTTTTTAATAATCACGTCATGCGCTCTAACTCGGCATAAATTCTCAATTAATTAGGAAATCATTAACAGGCAATTTTTTAAAGCGGACATGTTCACTTTTGACCACCCACTCATCTGAAGGGAAACGACGATGTGGTCCAAAATGTAGCACACAGACTCAGGAGATACCTTCCCACTGTTAATACACATAGAGGCCTTCACAAAAATAATACGAGCACTACGGTCCATAAGGGTATGTATAAGTATGTATACTTTTGATAATGGCACTCGAATTATTTCCACGCAGGGAGGCAATTAATAAAAAATTATAAAGAATATGAAAAAGTTTTATCAAATTATTTCCAGTTACCAATACTTAATAGCTATAACACAATAGAATACGTGATTTCAAGTTAGAAATGATTTTGTATTAAACGTCCTACGCTTAGAGCAATTAACATGTTCGAAGCTCTTACGTACCTACGGAGAAAAAAGTTTTTCCTGTGATGACGCTAGCAACTGGGAGGGCTGGCGGAGTTGATCCGGCGAAAAGTTCAAAAGTAGTTTTTTAATCGGAATCTGACAAAAAAGTTCCACTTTTTAATAGTTTTTAAGATTTTCGTATACGAACATGATCGACTTCGTAGAACATGCTCGAAATTCGGTATTATTTATTTATTTGGATTGTAGGTATCGGTACCTTAGAATGATTTATCCGGTTGCTTCTAACGTCTCTCTCAGTGAAGGGACTACCCTACAAAACATATAATATAATATCAAATGATGAGATTTCAGCGTAAGTATATATACTAAAAATACATACGAGTATTATTCAATTCTTAGTTAAAACCCAGCGGCGCTCCCGTCGCTTCGAGGGTCGAAAGCACCTTCCATCGTTCCGTTCGTGTGCCGAACTAATGCGCCTGCTTGTCCAACTAACTCTGAGTAATCTGGCCACATTGCAACGGTATGTCCTCTCTCCCTTAAGTACTTAATAACATCTTCACTAAATCTGCCTTCAAGGTACAGAACATAATTTTTATCACCAGTTGGACCTCCATATATCCATCTAGGAGAGTTCAGTGTTGCCTGCAAGTTCATTTTTTGAACCACATATCTATGGAAGATAGCTGCTTGAATTTGAGGCTGCCCGTCGCCCCCTCTAGTACCATATATCATAACTCTACCATCGTGAAGCTTAACCGCCGCGAGGTTAAGAGTATGGAACGGTTTTTTCCCGGGTTTCACGGAGAGAATGTGATCTTTGTGGAGAGAAAATGCCACTCCTCTATTGTGCCACAAAATACCAGTTTTTGGAAGCAGTACTCCACTGCCAAATTCGTGATAAACGCTCTGTATAAAGGCAACAGAAAACCCATATTTATCCATTGCTCCCATCCAAATGGTATCTCCAGGGCCTTTTGCATTGCCGACCGAAGATGTATGATCAAAGTTTATATTACCAGCTAGCGTGGCTAAGCTTTTACTTGTTAACAAAGATTTCGGATCTATTGTCATATATTCCGGATCAGTGACGTATTTATCTCGTAACTCAAAAGCCTGCTTTGTAGCCTCAACAACCGAGTAAACAAATTTTCTTTCGTCTTTACCATCAATGTTAAGCTTTTCTAAGATCCCTAGAATTAAGAGAGACGCTAAGCCTTGGGAAGGAGGAGGAAGATTATATAGTTCACCAAGGTTGTGTAACATTCGTAAAGGAACTCTTCTAACCGGAGAATAACTTGCGAGATCTGAACTTGTAATGGGCAAACCTAATAAAGATAGGTCTTCAGCAATCATACTCGCCACTTCGCCATTATAAAAACTATTCAACCCGTCATTTGCTAGACTTTTAAATGTTTTTGCCAGTGCTCTTTGATAAAACTTATCTCCAACTTCTAACTTTTTTCCATCAGGTAAAAAAACGTTAGCAAAATGATTGTCCATATTGCCCAAGTTTACAGCTTTTTTTATAGCATTTCTGTGAGTTTCAGTAATTGGGAATCCATTTTCAGCATATTTTATGGCATCAGCTAGTAGATTTTGGACAGATTTTTTATGGTAACCACATTCAGAAACATAATTGAGGACTTCTTGCCAGCCACCAACAGTTCCTGCCACGGTTATTGCTGATTTAGGGCCTTTGCTTGGTACTTTGTCTAATCCTTTGAAAAACTCTTCTGTGGCCAAACTTCCTGCAGCTCCACAAGCTTCTATGGCTATCGGATCCCCATGAGGAGGCATAATGAGCCAGAATCCGTCGCCACCGATGCCGTTCATGTGAGGATACACTACAGCAATAGTTGCTGCAGCTCCGACCATTGCTTCCATGGCAGTTCCTTCATCTCTGAGGATTTTTATAGCAGTCTGAGTGGCAAGATGATGAGGTGTCACCACCATTCCTTCAGGGGCTATATTACTTTGCATTATGGATACAGCTGCCGAATATTACACTGAAACAAAAGCACTAATGTTTTAAAAATAATCATATTTACGAACAGATTTACAGAACAGGATCTACGCTTGTACCAGAACAGTACCTATACCTATCCATTTTGTGATTGTGATTGAAAGTTTGTACCATACATCGTACGGATGTCGGAATAGACGATGATTTGATCACAAAAGAGATTAATAGGATAAAATGGCTATTTTCAAACAAGTTCGATGAGAAATAAGCTGATCCCGCCAAACCCATAAATGACTATAAAATCTGACGTGTGAGCGTTCATAATATAAATTCCAACGGCCCGATAGCTTATAAACCCGTTCCTCGTAAATAGACCGGGCTTACTTCAGAAATTACTCCAGTGGGAACGTGTGCCATAAAATGGTGTTGATACTTAAGTCGGTATCTCGTAAGTACAAAGCCTAATATAATGAAATGAGGGCTTGCTTTGGAAGATCGCCTCTCAATTGGATTTTTATGAACAAATAGAATTTAAATTAGCACAGCATCCAATTGGATAATAAACTATTCAATTCTGCGCTACATAGGTATAGGTACGTACCTACGTATAAAATCACTACAAAGTACAATTGACTTAAGTATCAATAATACTTATAACAAATAATCTATGCTATCTCGTTTTCACATGTGACATACCACTTGAGTGAGCAGTCGAGGGAGCATTGTAGGTATTAATTAAGTATAAGTACGATCCTAATTGGGAAAAAGAAATGACAGCAAGTTGTTTTTCAACCTATTCTTTTCTACCTCAGTTAAATTTCTGGAATACAAGTTTTATTTCAGTAATCTGACCGTGGAGTCACTCGGTGACCGTTAAAAATATGCAGGTTGAGCGTGTTTTACCGTCATTGTTGGCACAATTAGCATTTAGATAATATATTGTGGACGCATCTCTGTGATCTCGTCGCTTTGAATGTGTGCGAGCACTGCACATCATCTAAGTTGTGGCAGTAATAAGGCTTAGGTCTCACAGCCTACGTAACGGATTACTCCTCCGTTCGCAGCGATGTGTATGTCCGATATTGATATGCCTCCGGGGTGTAATACTTTTCGCCCGGGCTTAGTTCTCGCAGACTAGTAAGAAGCAGAGAGACAACTCTGCACTTTTAAATATAGCAAGTAGCTCAAATTATTCGATTT
Source organism: Biston stratarius (assembly GCA_950106695.1). Lineage (NCBI taxonomy): Eukaryota > Metazoa > Arthropoda > Insecta > Lepidoptera > Geometridae > Biston > Biston stratarius. Next base: position 263,398 of record OX467107.1, on the reverse strand, counting down.
ATAGTTATGAGTATGAGCATTGAGTGTGATATAATAATAATTATGAATTCGTTTACTTGCGCTCTGTATATTTTTATTCGTTTCAATTTATTATTTTTGAGTAATTAACAGTCACTAAAGTAAATAAAGTTCTGTTGTCCAGTAATAAAATATTCGGCTGACATAATACATTCCTGGGCAATAGAACTTTGTTCTCTGAACTTATAATTTTAAACGCGGAAAATCTCGTTTTTTCTGAGATTATAACATAAAAAATTTATCTGTCCGTCTCTGTCAGAGTCTATGTTCACCGAAAAGGGAACATGAAGAATACAAGCAGAACGGGTTCTGTCAGGAAAAGGTTCTCCATCCTACACCGCTAAGCGTAACATTTAGATGCTCTTTGAATACGGGATCAATAGTGATCAAACGCAAGATTGTTCTAAATAAAAAAACTTAAGAGTTCTAGAATAAAACTTTGTCCATCTATTGTTACTTATTCCGTAGTCTCATTCCAAGGAAGACAGGATCGGGGAAGTAGCCTTATTTAATCTGCGGTAGGGGTTTTAATTTCGCACACATGTGGCCCGCCGCCTGCGGTTAGCTTGCTGGCGAAGCCACAAATGGTTCCGCACAAAATAAAGATGCGTGATTCAATTAAATCACTCAAATCTTACCGAATAGGTATCCCATAAAATCCAACCCTTTTACTTGTTCTACAAGGTGAAATTACTAGTCTTTTAGCTAATGTGCTCTTTAGTCCTTTTTTACCACGTCACTACTAGGTAAACTTGGTGGCTGGACCACTGTCAACAGTTTAGTTAAAATATCGAATCCAATCCGGTATATAAATAATATCATTAAAAACGCTTTTAGGTGTGTGTTCTTAACAAAACTCGATTACCTACACGATCCTTGATCATCGCTGGGTCCTGCATTTTTTCCCACTTAACCTCAAGTGAGATGGGAGTCATAGATATGTATACTAGATAAAGCAATAATTATCCTTCTATCAAAATCATGAATGCGAAAGTTTGTATATTTGTTACTTCGTAACGCTGCACTATAACGGCTTTCCGGATTGTGACGAAATTTGAGATGCACAATTACCTACATACAGTTTAGACATCTTTTCCCAAAAAAGACGCAAGAACACGCAGAGCATTGCCAGTTTTAATCTAGTCTTAAGTAGCTACTAACCTGGATTATATTTTAAAAAACACTAGTACTTAGTCTCAGTTTTAAGATTACCTACTGCAATTTCAAATTTTAATCATTATACTTTGTGAAAGCATGGCGAGTATCAAGATAGATACAAAGTAGTCCATTGGCTTGAAATTGTAATAATTTAAGAATTAACATTTAATTGTTAATTAGGTAGGTACCTTAGTCACATATTTCGTTGTTTGCAGTTTGTACATAGGTACCTACATATACGTTAGAAAAAAGAAAATAAAAAAGTATATGAATATTATCACATACTTTATATGAAAAATATCATACATAATAAAAACGTAGCTCAGAATGCATAGTTTTTTTTTATTTTATTTCAGACCTTCATAATCCTGCAGTTCAGTAAAATCGTTGCTTAATAATATGATCCGGGTTCGCTTTTGTTTTTTGCTGCCGGAATGGATGTTCCCTGATATAATAATAATTATACAATATAGGTGCCTTCAAGTCGCGCGTGAATCGGTTTCTTCTAGGCCAGCGTGTTCCACCGTAGACCGCATCTTCGCTTAATATCAGGCGAGATGGCGATAAAACGCAAGCTTAACACAAGAAAAAAAAAAAAACGGTACACCACTATTGATTGTTATAATAAAAACATAGGAAGCGTTGAGAGCCAGTTATTACATTTCCGAATAAATGTGTTTAGTTTTTTCGACCACAATGCTACTTAGGTAACATCAGGTAAGCTGTAGCCAAAGACCTAGACTGTCACCAATAAAAAAAGCTTCGTTGGAGTTTTGGATTCACGTACGTAATTCAGCACCTTTATGAATAAAACACCACTGTTTTTAGACATCTCAAGCCGTCGGCCGTCTTATGTATAGGTAGATGGAAAGATGAAATTTTTTACGATCTCCAGGAGCTAGAAGTCAATAAACAGGTACTTGGCATGAAATACTTTAAAATCGAGAAAGATAGTGCTTTTTGTTTTGGAGGCCAAAACACACTTTGAGTCTCCAGCAAAGTTAAGTAAGTTATTTTAATTCTTTACTTTAGTTACTTGAATAAAAAACACAAATTTTGGAAAGTAGGTATAGCTATATACAATGCAGAGACATATTTTTTTCTACGTTCCCTCTAATTTCTTTAATCTTGGAATCTTGGATAGGTACCTTTATTTTTAGTTTTAATTTTGGCATCCCTCTTCATACATTTTTCCATTTATTTTATGTGACAATATTTAGAATATTAATTCAGGATTACTTTCGATTGGTAAAATAGCTAGGTATATTCACAAAGTCACACAAATTAATACTGATCAGATCAATCCATCATAGACGTTACCACAAGCTGTGCCAGTATTACACAGCAAGAGCAGAATAATTGTGAGAGCGAGCACGAACGACTCGCTGTTTACGTTTAGTGATGGCTAAACAGCTCAGCAATTAATATAAACAACTAATGCAACGAAAAGTATTGTCGGGAATAACTTATCATTATATTATGTCAAAATCATTATACTAAATTCCAGGATAACAAATCTTTTAAATGAAATATTACATTTACAGGATTCACTTTGTTTGCCATTATTCTTGGTAGCTACACTTCACTAGTACGTCAAATTGTCTTTACGTCAAAATCAAACGTACGAAAAAAGTTAGAATAATAACCCATCTGCGTAAAAAAGTCGGTCTCAGTTTGTGGAAAACGGGTAAAGCGAAGGCTCTCTCAAATCGTTAGGACTACCACCGCTATTGGTTGAAGCCGGGCGGGTGATCATGAGCACAGTGCGTGCCTAGCAAAAATAGATTTTGTAGGTTTTTTACGTGACGTGTTATCAGTACAAAAAGTTCTCTAAACTGATAAAGAGTTTAATATTATTTCAATTAAAACCAGAAAACATTATTTTGTAAATTTCATAAAAACTCTGTAATGTTTAGATCTTTGTTCGGGTCTTTGATAACAGAGGCCAGCTGTCAAGAGGTGGGTAAGTTTTTATTTAAAATAATTTGCTTCAGCTAAATAAACCAGTTATATCGTCAATAAATACCTGAGCTTTGTTATGCGGATATCGAATTAAGTTTCCAATGCCCTTGACTCGCCCGTCCTTGAAAATGCAGGAAACGTCACTCCGCGGTACCGTCTTGCGACTTAATACAGCCTGTCTAGTTTTACATGTACAGTTCAGAGTATAACTAATTAACGATAATGTAGCTAAGCAGGTATTTTTATACGTCTTGTTAGATAACCAACATAACCTCTGACCTTGATCAAAATATTCAATTTTTTACACTGGAAACTTTAACAAGAAAAAAGAGCAAGATTTGTAAATAATTGTCTATTTTATTTACATACCTGCAATATTTACTGATTATATTCGCCTGTAGACATGTCGGTCTTGGATAAATGATGAAGCCACAATAAGATAAGGGTTCTGATATTGCGTCGGTCCACAAGATAATATTTATCCGTTACGTCAGTTCGTAGCCATCAAGTCAGTTCAGCTTGAATCTTCGCTCCAAAATGAGTCAACTAAGCCGGGTAAATTTATATTTTTTTATTGTTAATATACCTTTACTGGCCGACTGTGATCGCTTACAAGAAAAAATATTGTTTAATAGTTCTGTGTCAATTTTGTATCATGTGATTAGTGAATGATTTCTTGGTGCAGTGATGGAAATTGTGCCTTATGACTCCAGTACTCGGTTTGAAATATCTATTTTACTATTACTACTTATCTTTTGTTTTATATGCCTACTGGTTTGTTGTTGGAATATCATTGGAATAATAACTGCAAATTATATCAAGTATCTTTATTTAAAGTTATTTTTAGCCTTAATTGTGTTGTTTGTTCAAGTAGGTGGTCTTTATTGACCCATTTCATTTCATTGAGTATGTGATTTGTCTGTTCTCATACTCATTATTAAAATGTTAAGCAAGTAAACTCTAGGTAAGGGTTATTATATCTAATTTATTGAATTTAGCTTCTAGACCCCCAAGTCACTAGTTCCGCAAACCACTTATACAAATAGTATATAATATTATGAGGGTTCAAGGGCTGATTGAAGAACATGTCTTATATGCTGGATGTCGCAATCTGAATGTTATGGTCCTTTTATTCAACTTCAGTGACTATATTCAGCTTATTTACTTATGTATAAAATACAAATACAAATAAATTTATTAGTTCCTCAAAATAGTACAGGTATGTATAGTAACCCGCCCTACAAAATACATACCTACTAGGAGGTTATATAAAAAAATCCTGTAAAAAATTGAGGGGTCTTCACATAGAACTTGAAAGGCACCATAAAAAAAAACTTCAAGCTAAAGGGTATCGCTGATCATCTTTCTAAATGTCAGCAGGAGGTATTTCTGATTATTTTTTGGTAAAGAAAAACATTGAACTAATCTGAGGTACTATTCTATTTTATTTAAATTGGGTACAATAATAACTAAATTGTTTACTATGTTAGGTGGTAACAACATTAAAAATTATATTGACTAATTACATTTGGATTTGTATAATTATTACCTATACATTTTAAAGTATGTTTTTTAAATCATGGCTAACATTTTAAAATTCCAAAAGAAGTGTTGTAATTTACTTGCGTTATGCTAACCGCTGAATAATTAAATGTTTTGCCTAAAAAGGATGTTTTGAGTGACACACAAGCGAACAGATTGCATTAAGACAACCCCTGCCTAGGAATGCATGCACATTTGTAATATCATTAGTCCATTGCCAACCCTAAGATGTTGATTTCTTAAGACATTGTTATTTGTAAACTCCCTATGTTAAAATTGCAGGAAGACCTTTGGGAGCAGAGGTTGTGAACTAAATTTTTCTTTCCCCATGCAGAAACATGACAAAGCTAGAGTGTATGTAAATACTTATAATACATCTGTCTTGTTCAATTAATCGGAAAGACTTTTATTGACATGCATATTATTAATATCAAATATATAATCTACATGGTATATAACTGACTTTTGTCTTAAATACGTTTAAAATTTACTAGGACTCATGTAGGTAAGACATATGACAGTCTATGCATACATATCTTCAAGGCAATCACGTCTCATACTAGACCTGACCAATACATGTCTTCCATAAGAATGGAGATCTGCTTAGCCAAAAAATAAAAAAAATTACTTAAGATTATAGTTTTAAATATTTCAGATAGATATTTAAAAATTGTCATCACTGTTTTAACCAAAATAACTTACGCAGAACTATGCTAACAATATATCTACTCTTTTGAGTATACATACTCAAAATGAACACGAAGTAGTGCATGGATCAATCAATTATATGTAAAATAATTAATATTATAGTCAAAGAATAGACAAAGCACTTGATTCTAATACAAATAAGATGAAGAAGCCAGGTAGTGTAAGTTACCCATGTCAAAGATATATAATGTAGTACCAACACATCTACTATTTTTACTATTTTCTAGAGTCATGTGGTGGGCCACTTCATAGTGACAAAGTTTCAAATAGAAGGTGTTTCTTCTTCAGTGCATATTCCTTTTTTTGTCATGGTCTCGTAAACCCCATAGTACATCAAAATTGCTTCGAACCAACATACATAGTATAAAACAATTTTAGTACCTATATGAAATTTAAACAAAATGAAGTTTAATTCTATTACTTTTTTGTAAAAAAAAAACTTAATCAATTATCAGACTGGAGTTTGGTAGGTCACTAGATATTTTTGCACTTTTACTTTGGCCAGAAAATATTCACTGTAAGATTGGTTCGTGTGTGGTTCATACAAAATAATTACGGACCTGAGAAAATACACTGTATGATATATAAAATAAAATTGGAACTCCTGCGTAAGATTGATTAGGAAACAAAAAAAAAAAAAACAAAAAAAAAGTAAACAAGCAAATTAACACTAAGGCCATAAAGAATAAAACACAAATTCCCATGTGCTCAATAGTTACTCGTACAATCGTATTTTTAAATGTTACATAATTATTATGCCTAATAATGTATCAATTGTAAATAGATAATGTTTGTAGAGACGCCATCCAATGTTACTGATAACCTATCACTAAGGGACGACACACACCACCGATGCGATGCGATACGATGCAATCTAGATTGGCTGCTTGCACTTTACTTTAACTTAAAATTTAAAAAAAGTATGTTTTATTTATCCATCAGACAAAAAATTATTACAAACATACATTTTACATAGCTGAGTAAGGATACCTACTTTTCAGTGATATGCTGAGAGTATTTTTGCTAAGAAAAGAAAAGAAGAACAAATAAGTGACCATTAAACAGCTGTCTTATTGTACGACACGCATCGCATGGTTTTAGTGTGTGATGAGCCTAAAGCCGCTTAAAATATTTTTACTATGAGATGACGGAATTTACCATGACTGCTAAAACTTACATCAGTGAACTCGACAGTGATAGTGGGGTTACCAGTTCGACCATGGATTTGATAAATTAAACATGTGCCTTGTTATTTAGAATAATTATATTTTTAAGAGTAGTACATTATACAATATTACAGTGATACATTTTTAGGTGCAAATTTATTCAAGTAGAGGACTCATAATGCATAATATCCTGGTAAAGTATTTCGTGTAATTAATTATTTTAAACGCCCTGATACACCTAAATTAATGAGCCACACGCTTTCACGTTAAAAGTAAGTTTTCAATGGCTGAGTGGCAAGTCTTAGTGTCAGAGTTAATATCCTGCCATCATCGCTTGTCGGTCTTTGTTTATTCCCTATTACCCACGGTAGCAGGTTAGGTCACCCATCCGAAAACTGACCGGATCGTCCGTCGAACGCCTTAATCTTCCGAGGACACAAGTGAACACGCTTCAGTTGTGTTAACGTATTTTCTAACAGGGGATTTCTTACTTTCCAGGGAGGCGGTTATTTAAAAAGGGCCGATACAGACAAACTACATGAAATATTCTTAAAATTCGCCACCGTCGAGAAAAACGGCGAGAAGTGCATCACCAGTGAGGATTTCGTCAGGAAGTTTCTCGGACTATTTGACGAAGGTACGACGCCGTGTCACGAACTAATGGTTCACTCAGGTTGCTCTAGTAAAAGACTTCTTTCCACAGCTGTAGCTAAATCTTACATAACTATATCCAAGTGATATTTGTGACCGTAAGTTGTTGATGCAACCCGTTTATCATCGTATGATCTATTATCATGAGCCTGCGATGAATAACTGTAATTGGCTTAAATAGGAAAATTAAAAAAAGAATGCCCAATTTTTTTTTAAATATATTTAATTTTTCTCTGGATGATGTAAGGATTCTAACGGTACCCCATACATCCAAATCTGTTCACGAATATAAAAGTTATAGTAGAATAAAAAAAAATTTTTTTTGGGCTTTCATTAAGAAATTTTGTAAGCGACGCTTTGACCGAGGCTATCCACTTTAAACTTATAACACCCCTCTTTTTGCGTCGGTGGTTGAACACAGTGTGTGCGTTTTCGCAGATGACTACAACAAGGAGTCGGTCAAGCTCATCGCGGGCATCGTGGACATGGACAAGGACGGCTACATATCGTTCTCGGAGTTCCAGGCGTTCGAGGGGCTGCTGTGCGTGCCCGACGCACTCTACAAGACCGCCTTCCAGCTGTTCGACACCAACGGGAACGGCCTTGTCGCATTCGGTAACACTACACACATTGCACAACATCACCAGGCGGAAGCTTCTGTCAAACATACTTAAGAGACGGTGTGGTCGAAGATTGTAAACATAGCCTAGAATAGGATTAGCTCTCAAGTGAGGCTGTCTAAACGCACTCATTCTATCGGTTATCTGATGCGCACAGGACAAGCTTTGTTTAGTGGAGCTAGATAGCGCTATGTCCTACAGTATTTCTTATTTACCAATAATCTAAAATTGTCATTGTCCTCCTTAGGCAGTCGAGTAAAAACAATGAAACTAAAAATAATGAGTGTTATCTTTTGAAACCTTGAAAGTGACGTTTCGTTCCGTTACGTTGTGTTGGAATGCGCATCACTTTCTCCGGCCTTATGTAACACAAGATCGCACTCGCCCGAGACTAAAATAACCAAACATATACTACTGCCTACACAGGTATCACATACTATTGCTACCTGTGTTTATAAATCTGCTAATGATTGTATAATAGGATAAATAAAGCGAGAAAACCATGGCTTGGTGATGACCTCTTAAGCTATGACACGCTCATTGGTATATTTGCTTTAAGAGATGTAGGGCGTGGGTTCGATTCCCACCCAGGACAAACATTTTGTGGTATAAACAAATGTTTGTTCTGTGTCTGGGTGTTCTGTATGTATTTACAAACCAAAGGAAACGTTATCTGCCTTCCATAGTATGGCGCTGTGTGTGATGTCCTACGATATTTATTTATTTATTCAAATCCTCTATCCTAAAGAGGACGGGAAGAGATTGCTTTTAGCAATAAGGCTGTCACTGATGGTTTGTGCGTATACCTAATTGCTGCTAACTTACTGATATCGTAAGGAAATCTGTATTGTCATCTTCATAATCTCAGCTGTAGGTCCACATAGGCCTTCCCCATTGATTTCCATGAAGACCGATTGGAAGCGGCTCGCATCCAGCAAGTTCGTGACTGCTTTATTAGGTCGTCTGTCCAACCTGCGGGTGCACCTGCCGGTCCGTTGACCAAAAAAAGCGATCTTTGTCAGGAAATCTGTATGTCTAAGACTTAATAATGATGAATAGTTAGTAATGTTGACAAATATCACTTTTACAATAAAATTCGACTTTTTTTATGGCTGACAGGCTAGGTGCTTAACCACAACTCACCTGAATGGAATGGAACTGGCTCTCAAGTGAGGCTGCCGGAACACACCGTTAGATGCTTGGCGGCAGATTTTCAACTTGATTCCATTGAGCCCACACACGGCTAGGTTACATTGTTTTATTCATAGCCCCGGCGCATACTTTCTGGTGTCATCATCGTCTGATGATGCCGGAAGGTAGGTAGTTCAATGGGACTATTCAAGTAACCGTAAGCAGCACTGAAAAGTTACAGGAAAGCAAAATAAGCGAATTAATTTACTTGAATCTGAATTTTTTTTCGTGTGACTTTAAACAAATCCCACATTTCCAGAGGAATTCGCGGAAGTGATGCGCAAAACGGCGCTCTACAAGAAGCTCCCATTCGACATGGACAGTTCGTTCATAAGGCTATACTTCGGCGGAGACAAGAAGCGCCTGGTCACGTATCTGGAGTTCAGCCAGTTCCTCCACGACTTCCACGAGGAGTACGGCATCGAGGCTTTCAAGAAGTGCGACAAGGACAGCAGCGGCTTCATCAGCGCCGGCGACTTCAGAAACATCATGCTGAGTGTCAAGAGCCATCTGCTCACCAAGGAGCTGACGAACAAAGTTATCGATGTGAGTTCTATTTTTAGGCAATACGTGACGAGCAATGCCAGAGTCACATATTTCACTTTATGTACTCGGTGGCAGATTTATCATCGAATGTATCAAAGTAATGAGCGCCAAAGCAATGACGTCCTAGTCTTTGCTTTACCACTCAAAGCTCTGTGTATCGCTGCAATGGTCAAGGAAAGGCGTTATCTCTTACCATCAGGAGAGCGTCATGCTAGTCTCATTACTATTAGGTACATAAAAAAAAAACAGTTTTTACCTAGTTCTAATGGAGAATGTCCATATTTTTTGTTTTTTGATATTCCAAAACCATTTCGAAGAATAAGGTTATTGATCACTATCAATTATTTACCGAAAATAATCACGGATTATTATTATTTTAAGCTTTAATTGAATGACCTTCATTTGACCTTAGTATGACGTCACCCGTGGCGGAATGGAAAAATGTATGAGCTTACAAACAAAAAAAAACAGTTGTCTAATGTCAAAGTATGTAAACATAACATAATTATTACTCGTTGCGAATCTTTGGTCAGCAAGGAACTGCATTTATAACGGTCGATTTTTATTCAAAAATTACCAAAATGTTGTTTTATCTTATTATAGTTATTTTATCTGTTGCTCAAGTCAAGTTGCAAAATTCAAAGAATAGTTTTTAAGAAGTTATGGGTTGACACGTTTATGGACTTTTTTTTAATACAGGCTCTTAATCTCATAAAGCCAATGATAACGTCATCACCCTGAAATATTCTAATTATTTAACAAAAACAATCAAATTAGTTTCTTAAATGTTCTATATATTCATGATCCAAAATAAAAATGAATCAAGATTTTTTGGACATTCCCCATTGTCGTATAGAAATTAAACTTTGTATTTAGATTTAGTTTGGATGACAATACTATTATTTGGCATTTTGGAGCTGATCTCATCAGGAAGCGATAGAGGCTTAATACTTTAAATGTACCTATTACATCAACTGAATTTTATTCCATTTTAATTCCTCCCTTCACCTTGTCAGCAAAATCGAGCACAGCTCTTTCCTATGTTCACGTAAACACTGGTTTAACTAGCGGCCTAACCCCTTTACCAGGCAACCGAGTATCGAGAGGATTCAAGACTATGTAGAAAACAAAATGTGTCAATAACAAGGAAAACAAACAATCAGCATAATTTATATGACATTGCTGACATAGTCACCTTTTAGATCCCCGTGTCAGCAAAAATAAACAAAGTGTAAAAGCAACTAGTAAACCCCCCTCGAGCTAGGGTTCGTTTTGACGAGTTGTGTTTTAAACTACCTACATATTAGTTTTTATTCTTTTATTATTAGTTTTGTAGCGATGATGGCTCAGTGGTTAGCGCGGTCGGTTCGCATGCCGAAGGGCGTGGGTTCAAACCCCAACAATGAGCTTGAGCTGCCGGTGAAGGAAAATATCGCGAGGAAACCATAGCGTGGTGGTAGGGTACTTTCTAGTACTCGGCTGGCTATCTACCACCCTCAAGTTGAATATCTGCCGCCAAGCATCTAACGGTGTGTTCCGGCAGCCTCACTTGAGAGCCAGTACCATTCCAGGCTAGGTGTGCTTTACCATCTACGACCACACCGTCACTTACATCAGGTGAGCTGTGGTCAAACACCTACCCAGTCAGCCATAAAAGAAAAAGTCATGCATACAAGCGCTCGCTTACAGAGTTTCCTCGTTCCAGGCGTCCGGATTCAAGGGCGAGCGGAAGATAAGCTTCCCGTACTACATGGCGCTGAACTCTCTCCTCAACAACATGGAGCTGATCAAGCGCGTGTACCTGAACGCGACCAACGGCAGCCGCTCCCAGGAGGTCACCAAGGAGGAGTTCCTGCACTCCGCGCAGATGATGAGCCAGATCACGCCGCTCGAGGTCGACATCCTGTACTCGCTCTGCGACCAGATACACACCACCAACGGGTGAGTGCCGTCCGCGCACTCGCTGCATATACAGGGATACATGCTTGACGTGTCATTAAACCACGCCTAGCCTGGAATGGAACAAGCTCTCAAGCGAGGCTGCCGGAACACCGTTAGGTGCTTGGCGGCAGATTTTCAACTTGTGATTTAGATTTTATGTTTATGTCGAATTTCAGTTTTAGATATTAAGTAACATTTCCTATTTTTTTTATTTTTTTTTAAACTGAAACTACTTTTTAGCACTAAATACACTAAATATATCCCTTGAACACTCAAAATGAAAATCCGCAAAGTAACGCCTGAATCAATCAATCACCCGGTTTTTTTTTTGTATTTCTTAAAAAATTGCATCATTAAACTATCACTTCTAATGAAAACTTCATATCAGTCACATTATAAATCTGTCAAGTTCGTCTAAAATATCAGAATTCTCTATGAATACTTTCCAGTCCTGATTAATTGATAGCCAGCCATATATCATTACAACTAGACCCTTACAACCAGATCCGGAAGATAAATACTAGTCCTATTATCGAGGTATCAGCCCATAATTGGATCATCCAAATGCGGCCGTAGTGTGCCGAGCACGCCGCGCCCACGAGCGCTCATTCACTTCGAATGAGCCGATTGTTTATCCGGACCTGTAGGGCTGCCACTCGGAACTATCTTGTGGTTTCACTCGAGTATAATAAAATATCGGAGGACATTTTGTTTACACAGCGCCATCTAGTCACAAACTAAGCAAACCTTGTAGTATGGGAATTAATTATATACATAATACTTATATAGGTATTTTTTTTAAATACATACAGAACAAACATCTATGATCCTGTTTATCCTGGGTGGAAATCGAACCCATGCACAGTAAACTTATATGATTAAAGTAGGTAAAACCTCATTTTGTGTCGAACCCATGCCCTTAGCGTGTAAAACGATCGCTCTAACCAGTGACATATCATTACTACAAACATTTTTGACTATAAGACATTTTTGGGCTTTTCTAGTAGCGTTATCGCTAATCGATTAGCGTTGATAGCGCGGTCGGTTCGCATACCGAACGGCGTGGGTTCGAACCCCAATAATGAGCTTGAGCTGCCAGTGAAGGAAAACATCGTGAGGAAACCATAGCGTGGTGGTAGGGTACTTTCTAGTACTCTGTTGGCTAGCTACCATCCTCAAGTTGAAAATCTGCCGCCAAGCATCTAACGGCGTGTTTCGGCAACCTCGCTTGGGAGCCAATACTGTGCTTTACCATCTGCGACCGTAGCGTCATTTAACATCTGGTGAGATGTGGTAAACACCTAGTCTGTCAAAAAAAAAATACGTCGTCTAGGCCCTTTTTCAAGCTTTATTTTTAACATAATCACGGTAGATGTACCGCAAATAGTCATGTCATCATAGCGATCGGGATGCTTGTACAAAACGAGAAAAGTCGGCATACTTCTTTCAATAGTGTTATCAGTTGAGGGCAGCCCTGCGCCGCACGCGATGGAATCCTAATCGCAGATAACACGCGCGTCGCGTGCACGTGCGCGCCGTGCCGCGCCTTATCTGCCGCCACTACGGTCTCGGCTCGGCGACGACAGCAAATGCTGCGCAACGCCGCCGCGTCGCGTGCTTGTATGCGCCTGTTGAATGACGAAGCTGTTTATGAACTTATAAAGTTAAATAATAATGCCCTTGCGGATATGCAGTTTTCATAAATTTCAGATGGCAGTTTTGACCAGTGGTCAGTATAAATGATGTTGATTAAATTTAATTTGAAAGGATTAAAACGTTTGATATAGTTTTGCACATATTGAAATGTAAAGGCTTAAATAATTGTAGCCCTGTCAGACAAGCTTGATTTAATAATAAATAATAGGTGCAAGAGAATCACCACCAATGCCCATAAATAATTTTAATCCTTAAATTGTTGTTAGTTCTTAATATGATGTGACAATGAATTATGAATTCCAGGCTAGGTGTGTCTCAAAATGGCGGCTGTGCAGCGTTTTTGCGATGTCCTTTTTTGACGGGTCCACGGCCGGACAAACTAGATTTAAAAAAAAAACCTTTTTTTCTTGCACCGTAGTGCAGCCGAAATCACAAGCAAACGTTTATCAGTTTCAAGGAGAGCGAGCCGACAGCCAGCGATCAGCCGACACGTCGATAACGACCGGTTCTATCCGGAACCTGCTCATATTTGTATATTTCCACTTCACGATCACTATCAATAGATTACTTGAAGTACATGTTCAACTATTATGTGTGCATTAAGAGCGTTGTTACGTACTGCGCAGATTTATTATTCGAACCAATTTTTTTAAATAGTTGACATGCTAGATATTCGTCCACACCTGACGAATATGTAAACACACCTAGCCTGGAATGGGAGCTGGCTAACCGTCAGGAACTTAATTTCATAATTTGTTGTCACATCACAATAAGAACAAACAACAATTTAAGAATTAATTGTTTATTATATGATGGTGATTCTCTTGCACCTGTTATTAAACTAAGCTTGTCTGACAGGGCTACAATTGTTTATTTAAGCCTTATTACATTTCAATATTTGCAAAACTATATCAAACGTTTTAGTCCTTTCAAATTAAATGTAGTCTATATCCGTTGTACTGACCACTGGCCAAAACTGCCATCTGACAAAGAAATGTCAAAAAAAGATGTTTTTTTTTTTTTGCGATTTCAGGGTTGATTCCATAATAACAGTAATGAATTACTACAATGAGCTCCTTTCGGTGTAATTCTCCGTTCGCGTTACTCCGGCAGCAGTGCTCATATAACTGTTTGAATATGTTTCAGGCGTATCGTGTACAAAGATCTCAACGCGATCACTCCCGAGCAGTACTTCAAGCTAGTCACGCGAAGAATCGCCGAAATCAAAGCTGTCGCTGTGAGTACCTCTCGCTCTCTCGTGCTCTCACGACCTATATACTTCTCGTTCTAACGTGTACGTCCAACATTTTACAGGAGGTCGCGACCGTGCGTTTATCAAATGTATGTTTAGTTATGTAACGGTAGTTCTTTGCACGAGACAGAGACAAAACGTAACAAGAAATAATACTACAGCGCCATTACTTATCTAGAACTAGCCACAATCGTATTTCTCAAACGAACCAAAACAATTTCGCGCATAAAATTATATGCTTCATTTCATAGATAAATTGTTTGCCCTAGTATTGTTTATTTTGTTACGAATATGTGTTTTACTCGTTTGCAGTTTCCTGTGATTGCGATACGTTGTCTCGCTCTTAAAAAAATCTTAAATACTTAAGAATATTATAAACATATTTAGGTATCTTTTTTGGAATTTAGCCGGTAGAGGGGCGCGATTCAAAATTTAAAGAGGGTGGGTAGTTTGAAAAATAAAATTGAGTCAGTAGATAATATCGAAGTACAGATCCCTTATAACGTCACAGAAAACCCCAAGCACATCGCATTCTTCAGTGATCGCATGCTAAACGTGTTATGACCTCGCTAACGCGCAGCCATGTTTTGTCTCTGTCTGGCGCGTGGAAAGAAATTTATGTATGTGTGCTTGGGAACATCACTAATTAAAAGGTCTCTATTTTTCTCTTTCTTTCAATGCGCATAAGGAGGAGGTAAATATTAGAGGGCCTTATCGATATGTTCAGTGTTTGGGCCGTTTGATGGTGAGTAGAGGTCTACGGCACTTCACGGTGTTTATGTTTCATTTTTAAATAGTTTCTTTCTCGGTACATTTCCAACTTTCACTTCACTTATTAACAACCAGTTTCCGAAGACAGCAGATGAATTCTAGTTTTTCACAGGACCTCTATTTTTGAATCTTACGCATAAGTATTATTCGTGTATGAGTATGGCTGACTTTTGAACGAAATTTAAAAAGTCATATTTGCTATATTGACTTCATGCGATAATGCAACGAATGGTCTCAATCACACGGCTTTCAATTCTATAATAAGATTGGAAAGTTTGACAGTTCCAATACACGAAACTTATGTTTCATTCTCCCAAAGCATATAGCTCATTTCAACGTGCTTTTTTCCGACACGCTAGAAATACGCGAGCGGGCATCACTACGACTTTTATTATTATAGCTATCATTCCCATTGTACATTTCCATATTGTACATGTACGGTATGCATGATATGCTATAATGATACATGCCCGCGGTCCTGAGCGAGACTGAAGACGACTCGAGACGCGATGCTGCGACACTTGTGACTAAAGCGGCTATTCTCAACGATTTTCTGTCCACATTTTTGTTATCTATGTCTAGAGATGATTACCTACTGAACAATAAATTTAAAAAAATATAATTTTTAGAAATATTTATAAGGTATGTGGAAGAAATACAAGTGAAGGAGTTAGGTGACAAACACACGTACAGAAAATGTATATATATTATTAAGATAGGCTTGCTTTAGACAGCCATCTTACCTGCTGTTAGGTCATGCTGCGGTCTAAGATGACTTGCCTAGCAGATTCGATGCTCTCTCGACTTGAAGACGCCCAGATTGTATCGATCGGAGAATACCAACTCGGGTAGTGCATTCCACTATTTAGCAGTCCGCACAATGAAAGTGGAATCAAATCGTTTCGTTCGAGCTACTCATTTCCACTCATACGGGATTACTCGCGTTCAATTAACTTGGATTCCCCAACTATAGTTTTGTATAACGTCTGGTGACACTTTTGAAGGAGTTAAAGCAGAGCATGATGCATGCCCGGTCTCATCTCACAAAAATGTATGGAAACCTTGCGGATTTCCGTGGTATGTTGCACTCTAGCCTTCCAATGCGTACGATACCCTCGCCGCCGCTCCTGTACAGGACTGTCACTAGAGTGGGGTGAAGACTTGTTCTGCGTTTGTTGCAGAGTCCCGAGGATCGGGGCATCTTCATACAGATTCTAGAAAGCGTGTACAGATTCACGCTCGGTTCCGTCGCTGGTGGTGAGTGATCATTTCTATCTCCAGTTTTATTAGTCACTTCACTGGGCCTCCCGATGGTCTGTGGCCTAGCTTAACTGGGCGTTTCCAAATTTTTTAAATTAAAGTATGTTTCTCAAAGTAGCGTATTACCTGGTCAATCTTTTTATGGTTGACAGACCACAGCTCACCTGACGTTAAGCGACGGTGTGGTCTAAGATGGTCAACACACCTAGTCTGAAATGGATCTGGCTTTCAAGGGAGGCTGCGGGACAATCCCATTGATGCTTGGCGGCAAATTTTCAACTTGAGAGTGGTAGCTAGCCAGCCAAGTACTAGAAAGTACCCTACCACCATGCTTCAACTGACTCCTTAGGAGGCTCTCGCCCCGCTGTTGGGGTAAGAGTCAGATCCAAAAGGCAATGATCCTTGACATTGTTCGCGTTATCAGGAGGTTCCTCACTCTGCAGCCCTAACCAACAGCAGCTTGAGCCCTGTCTTGCCGCGGGCGGCATTAACTTTTTATTGTATAGTTATGAGACGAACGAGACGCTCTCCTGATGATAAGAGATAACGCATGTCCATGACCATTGCAGCGATACACAAAACTTTGAGTAACGACAATGTCCAGGGCATCGCTGCTTTGGCGCTTATTATATTGATCGTAAGTCTCAACAGCCCTGCAATACATTACAAGGCTTGTATATGTCATACTTACATTATAAAAAAATAATAAGTAATGAAACGATCTGTTAATATAAAGAAGGAACGTGCGATGTAACGTTGCGTTGCGTGTGCAGCGGTGGGCGCGTCGGCCGTGTACCCCATCGACCTGGTGAAGACGCGCATGCAGAACCAGCGCATCGGGTCCATGGTGGGCGAGGTCATGTACCGCAACTCGGTGGACTGCTTCCGCAAGGTGGTGCGCCACGAGGGCGTCATAGGGCTCTACCGCGGCCTCGCGCCGCAGCTCGTCGGCGTCGCGCCCGAGAAGGCCATCAAACTAACGGTTAGTCGCGTCTCGAATTACCTAATACACATCGTTTTCTTTCAGATGTCTGCGGCTGGAAAACACTGCAATGTCTCCAAGGACTTTGCTATTTCTTCATACAATCTAAAGACATTGTTTTTTTTCTCTCTCTAAATGGTGTTGTGGTGATGGTAAGAGATAACGCATGTCCATGACCATTGGAGCGTAAACAAAACTTTCAGTAACAAAAGTCCTGAGCATCGCTGCTTTGACGTTAATTACTTTCGATGGTTCGCTAGCTGCTAGCCTTAGTAGTAACGACAATACAATACTTCATTGATTACACCAAAAGTTACAAGTCATATTTGCATCATGAACTAGAAGTGACCAGCAAAATCTCTCTATGTTATATTAAAAGTCCAGCCAGGAACAACCATAAGGTCTATGTTTTTCTTATCATCCGATGCCCTTTTTTCAGGGAGTCAAGGCAAAGTACAAAACGCGCGCGACCTCGTCTTGCTTCTTACAATAAAATAAAACGTCAGTATTTTCTTACAAGAAAAACATAAGTGTCGTCATCAAAACAACCATGTCGCCACTCTCTGTGCATATTCTGGCTCCCCGTTGGCCACTGAAAAAACGTTAAATTAATAGATAGCGCTTCCTTCTAAGTTCATTTTCTTTCTTCACAATTAAAATGTTTTAGCAGTAAACGTGTGATTTGTTCCCAGGTGAACGACTTGGTTCGAGACAAACTAATGGACAAAAATGGCAACCTAGCGCTATATAGTGAAATACTCGCCGGTGCATGTGTAAGTAATTGCAACATTAGAAAACATTCCATATCCCACAACACTGAGTAGCGAAACAGAGTCCAGAGTACCGCGGCGGCGCTCTTACTGCGCGACTCGATGGTCAGTCTCGGCGACGCTGTAATGTCGCTGCAGTACCCTTCAAACCGGAATACGGTAATGTGTACACACTACTGCTTGGCGGCAGAATATCTGAGCCGCGGTGGTCCCTACCGAGGCGACCTCCTGCCAAGGTCTACCACCGAGTTGAAAGTATAAGAGGTCGTGTACCGTTGTTATTATTTTAACCCTTTGATGACCAGAAGACTTTGAGAGCTACTATATTCAGTTTAGCTATTTAGAACGATTCTATGGGTGTTAAGATAATTAATAAAAAAAAAAAATGGTTTTCTTGGAAATTCTTGGAACACATTTGTCCCCGTGGTCGTCAAAGGGTTCAAACGAAGTGATGTTCGTTCCCAGGCGGGCGCCTGTCAGGTGATCTTCACGAACCCGCTGGAGATCGTGAAGATCCGGCTGCAGATGGCGGGCGAGATCGCGGGCAGGCAGAAGGTCCGCGCGCTGACCGTCGTGCGCGAGCTCGGCGTCCTGGGCCTCTACAAGGGCGCCAAGGCGTGCCTGCTGCGCGACGTGAACTTCAGCGCCATATACTTCCCCACCTACGCACACGTCAAGGTACCGCGCGCCCCTTCCCTCGGCCGTGTCTACATTTCATGCTTTCGAGTGTCCCGTGTTATGTGTTAAACTTTTGCCGTCCTCGTCAGTTGTCAGTTCGATTATTTTTAACCCCCGACGCAAAAAGAGGAGTGTTATAAGTTCGACGTCGATGTCTGTCTGTCTGCTGTGTGTTTGTCTGTGGCATCGTAGCTCCCGAACGAATGAACCGATTTCGGTGCGTTTTTTTTAAATTGAAAGCCAGTTTCCAGCTGTTTGGTTAATTGCGTGGGGGGTTTTTTAAATATTTAATTTATTTTAAATTTAGTTCAAATTCCACACTGAATAGTTGTGGGGTATTTTCTCTAAAGTTAGTACAAATGTTCAACAAACAATGTCAGTACGTGAAGTTAAAATCGATAAAGTCATTCGATTCTTATTTTTAGTCTTTTGAACCGTTGAACGGTTCAAAAGACTAAAAATAAGAATCGAATGAAGCATATATTATTCATGAAGCATATTTGAACAAAACTTTTATTCTTCACAAAGTTTTTATTCAGTTATGCTTGACTAATACTAAATACCAGTAGGCCTACAAACCACTCGGCTTGCAGCGCTCAACGAATAGTTGTTCTTCACTACCCACTAATACAAATTGGTAGTGTACTCATGCAACTGAAGGAAGAGTGAAATAAAATATTTTCCGAAACGTATTTGATCCCTGAATTGCCGCCATAGGGTCAAGCCTGCGCGTAACTCCGCTGCTGGTCTCATGCTAAAATCAAGTTAAATAAGTGTTAACAACAAGAGGCGCCCGGGTTCGCTTTGCAGGCGAAGATGGCGGACGAGAACGGGTACAACCACCCGCTAACGCTGCTCATTTCCGGCGCCATCGCCGGCGTCCCCGCCGCCTCGCTCGTCACGCCCTTCGACGTCATCAAGACGCGCCTCCAGGTACGCACGCACACCAACACCACCACCACCCACCCACTCTCTCTCTCTCTCTCTTCATACATACACACAGAACCCCCTCTCGCTTCCTTTTTCTCAGAGACACCAAATGAGAAGAAAGCGCCTGCTTATCCCTCACATACACAACAAATATCCTAAACTGCAAAGATTATAATCTTAGGGTATACTTAACCAGAAGGGGGCAATAATTGTGAACAACTTTTAGAACAGGCACAACTCACAAAATGTATATAAAATATAGAACAACTGTTTGTCTGTTTGCTGTTCCAGACTTGATCCTATAGTAGTTCACAATTAGTTCCTTTCGGCTTAGGATACAGAATGTCCCGTATCAAAGAAACTGGATTTTGCACCATCCGCTCCACTGCCTTCCACCAAAAACTCCTCCAAACCGTTCTTACTTCAATATTTTAGCCTTAATCTTTGAGTTAGAATTGCAATTTGTTTGACCATCTAATATGTGCCACAATGTTTGTATTGCGTGCATACAATAAGAAAATTGTGGTGTTTTTTTTTTCATCAGTGTATTATACCGACTTGTATGCCATAGAGAGGCTGGATATCGCTAGACGAATATCGTACAGAGGACTGCTGCCACCCAAACAAATCTACGTAGTTCGATTACTTATGTCAAAAAAGTCTGTTAGATTAGCTGACGCTAGGAGGTACTCAAACTAACACAAAGCAGAGAATGCATAATATGATTAATTATTTTGTATTAAGGCACCCGCCGCCAAACTATTCTTGCATTTGGGTACCATTTCATTAAAAATAACAACCAAAACACCTCATATACAATAGATGGCGCTGCTTCTCAAAAATATTGCGAAAAACCACGAACAGCGCCATCTATTAGTTTCACTTGAGCTGGTGTTTATTACGTGACACGTGACCATGACGCGACGGCGCCGTCAAGTGTCAGACGTTTTTTGACAAAGAACTGAGCTACGGCCTGGTGTTGTTGTACGGCATTAGCAGTCCTGTGCGCGTGTCGTCCGCGGTATCGCAGCCGGTGTGGTAAGTGACGCGCGTGACGACAGGTGGTGGCGCGCACGGGGCAGACCACCTACAGCGGCGTGTTCGACGCCGCCAGGAAGATACACGCGGAGGAAGGCATGCGAGCCTTCTGGAAAGGCGTCGTGGGTAATGTACCCTCCCTCTCTCCTACACCACTCATAACTCTTATTGCGTGAAACACAAATAACGGCAGTTGTTGAGGGGCTTCAATTTCAGAAGTCCTGGGTTCAAATGTGTCGGATATTATAACCTAAAATCACACCTTAAAAAACTTTTGAAATAAACAATTAAACATGCCGTGTTTGTTATCTATCAATGATCATAGGAAATAAGCGGCTTTTTGGGGTTCCGTACCTCAAAAAGGAAAAACGGAACACTTATAGGATCACTTTGTTGTTCGTCTGTCTGTCTGTCTGTCAAGACCCTTTTTCTCAGGAACGCGTGGAGGTATCAAGTTAAAATTCATATCAAATAAATACTCAGGTCTACTGTCCCTTAGAGCTGTGAAAAAATCAAACTTCTTCAAAGTTTATGCTGCAAATTTTCGACACTCGCAAGGGAATCAAAACCTACAGGGTACTTCCCGTCAACTCAGAATCTTGAAATTTGGTACGAAGCAACGTCTTATAGCACAGATAAAGGAAAAATTGCGAAAACCTTAAATTACCATTTAAAAAAATACCATAACTTTTACTTATATACCTGCAAGTTTGTACGAAACTGTAAATAGTCGCTTGTAACCTGAAAGTTGCGTTTCAGCGCGCGTGCTTCGCTCTTCACCGCAGTTCGGAGTGACGCTCGGCACATACGAGGTGCTGCAGCGACTCTTCTACGTCGACTTCGGAGGATCGTGAGTATTGCCGACTTACTAGTTAGTTAAGTCACTGAGCCGTAATCAAAATCTCGATTAAAACCGTCGAACAATTTTATATATAATCGATAAAACGCGATACATCCCTACTGCGTGGTACACCCTTAGGTATTACATATAGAGGGATTAGCACACGGGACAACAGAACTATTCGAAGTACTTTAGCAGTAGTTTTATCTCGTTAATTCTTTTTTATCTAAATACCTATGTCATAATCACAGATTACAGGTCAATGGAAAAAAATATCATAGATTATGTCAGTATAAAGATACTTCAGGTGCTTAGGTAATTATTGAACTTGTGCGGTTTGAACACACAGTTCCAGTCAGGTCTTCACCGGGACTACTGTAACATCGTAATCAATAAGTGATACTAATATAATGTATTATGTACGCTATTAAATTGGTCAAATACGTACTTTTTCACGGTAAAGAAATTATTATTTTTGCCTGCAGTCATAATCATGTTTGCTATGTATATATAATATAATGCATATATTGTATAAGACCTACTGTAGAGCTGCAGACCTACTACTGTACTGTACCTTGTTCAGAACTCCATAAAAAATAACTTATCTAGTGAACAAACTAGCAATTTCGTCACATGACATAATTTGTAATTATTATTTTAAAATAACAGTGACATCTTCAGAACAATCACATAGTCTGGTTGTCTGTTTTACATGCCCTTTGTTTGTAGTTCCTTTCTAGGCACGTGCTTAGTACTGACGCATAAAAGTTAGCCACAACATACTGAACTACACACCAAAATGTGTTCCAGTCGACCGACCGGCTCGGAGCTCCACGTGTCGACGCTGACCGAGGAGACGGTGAAGAAGCCGCACCACATCGGCGGCTACCAGGTGGCGCTGCCCGTGCTCACAGGTCTCGAGACCAAGTTCGGCATATCTCTGCCGAGGTTCTCCTTCGCCAAGCCGCAGTAACCGGCAGACGTGCCCGCATGCCGCGTGCTGTGCGTCTGAAAACTGAAACTAGACGGCGAAATAGAAGTATTATGAAACTAAATAACCGAATGTAAAAGTTACTAACCTGAAAAACATTACTCTACTTCTGAAGCAGTCGGGTAAAAACTGATTTATGTTTAACCAACTTGACCGATGGAAATGATCATCGATAAATGTATTTACGATTTTTAAAATGTCTACATCGTAGTTATCAGGAAACAATACAGTCGTGCGGTGAAATAACCTCGTATGTCGAGAGATCGATTATATAGAAGTTTACAAGATCAGTGTGGATAGTTCAGTTCTAAGAGTGCATGATTTGTCTTTGATCACATCATCGCTGGCCACCGCGTGAGTTGGTGGTCGAATGTGAACCTTTCCACGTTCGTCTATCAAAGCCTCGTTGTCTGCGCTACTATTAAACAAACTTTAATACAAAATCATATCTTATATACGTGGAAGAATATTTAAAAAATACAATTCCTTTGTTTTAATTAACTTGTTATTTTAAAAAGTATTTCTACCGTCTCTTTTCGGTTAAAAGTGAGTTAGCAAATATGTAATCTCTGCAGAGCGGCGCGCATTTAAGAGGAAGCAACCGTTTCTTGTGCTCTGATGATGATGATCGAGACTTGTGCGATCACCGTGGCCTCGCGCCGTGGCACTTGAGATCCATCGGAGTTACATTTAGATGTTGTTTTTACTAGTTTTAATCGAAATCAACGTCGAACATTTTTAACGTTATTTTTTATAATTGTTTTTTGTTTTTAATAAAATGTTATGAATCTTACTTGATAGCGTCGTCGAGTCTCCTCGTGAGTCGGTTCCTCATAATTTCGACTGAAACGATTTAATAAGCCTAAATTTCCAATAGATTTAAAATATACTTTTGTTAAAAACAAAATTGTTATAGTTTGTACAGAAATATAGAGATTTTAAATATCATAAGATAGAGAATTCACAGGTTAAGTATGTAGGTAGGGCTCTCTCCGCGTGCATGGCGCGACATAAATATCGTCAATGTGAGTATGCATAGCGAACATAGAGTTACTCCGGGCCTGCATCGAAATAAATATATTTTTGGTAACCATCTATTGAATGTTGGGTGTCCAATAGTGATATTACTCGTTAATATTTCGGTTTATGTACAAATGCACGACAAACAATGGTAAAACGAAGTGTAAACGGGCGGCAACTATGGCCACTCGTTTACACTTCGTTTTCACCGCCTTCGTGCGAGTCTACAAGTAGACACTGTAAACTATAGGTAATTATATCGAGAATTAAACTTATTGCATATTTTAAAATACTTCCCTCGAGTTCCGCTTATCATGTCGCTCGTTTAGTCCTGAGCTGTGTATTCGCTAATGTTAGAGTATTTCCAAGCTTCTCGCGTCGTGTCTTTTGAGCAAATTCCTGTTTTATTCGGGACAATATTTACATACATACAATCACGCCTTCTTTGCGTACGGGTAGGTAGAGACTACAACTTTCCGCTTGCCACGGTCCCGGCCCATATCTTCCGCTTCTACTACTGCCATTAGCATTTTCGTACATGCTTGAAGGTTGCGGGACAATTTTTATTAGTAAAAATGTATCCTATATTTTTAGTTTGAAGAAAGTATAATCGGGGCTGAAGTTTGTAACATGATTACGTTGACGAAATACCCGACTACTTATATTTTCTTTAAACAAGAATGAAATGGACGACTGGACAAGTATGAGACGCGTGAAACATCTCTTGACACTCATAATTCAGATCAATTGAACGTTTTCAATTATGTTAGCAATATTTTACTTACTGAACACAACGCTTTTTTCTAGTTTTTTAAGTAGTGTCGAGCACTCGAACGCCTTATCTCAAATAACAGAACTACTTTTATAACATCATCGTTGCATAATTCATTCAAACCGGGGCAGTCAATTTTAACTAAAGATAATGACTTTAGAACATCTTGGCTGGTGGCCTTTACCGCCAAACTAACCTTAGTGCAGTCGTTGCAGCGAGACCGACCGCCAGCCAGTGATGACATAAATGACCGTGGCCTCCTCACCCCGGCGGCCTTTCAGCTACAGATGTTTGTAAATTTAATAACGTAGGTGTACGAATATATTATTTTATTTTTATGACTGTTGGAATTAATCGTAAAACGAGAAAATTTAAACAATTTCCGACTGGTGGCAGATCATGTGATGATGCCACCTAAATCAATACTATCTTTTTTTTTAAAATAAATATCGACTGTTTAATTTGATAGTTTTCAGTTTTTAAACTGGTTAAAAAAATTATGGACTGCTATTTCTTGGAATGTGACAGTTTCGTGACATTTATTGAATAAAATTGAAATCAATATTTTTAGATTCTATGACTTCAACATTATGACATTTGAAAGATTAAACAAAATCGATACGAACAACTGTACCATCGTACAATAATCACTGAACCACTTTGAATATTAAGACGGTTCTCGGATCTAGAAAAAGTTTGGCACGCGATTGTACGAATCAGCTGATTTTTACATTTTCAATAGTCTTCAAGATCTCGGAATTTAGGAGTGCAAATCTATTCATTTTTTTTTTTATATTTATGCAACTATTGCATGTTGCATCCCATTAATGGGATCTTCTTGACAAATTATACTCCAGTCGCTAAAAAATCAGTAATTAAGAACAGAACGATGCTTGTTTTCCAACCCTTTTAAAGTTACTCTATAATGTAATTCAAGTGAAGCCGCAGATACTTTGGATGCCCCTTTAAATGTGAAATACTAGGGTGGAGTGATTTTTCCCTTTTTCTTTATCCCTGTTATATCAATCGATTAAACGTAGTACCTACTAGAAGTGTTCATCCAAAATTTCAGCTGTTTTAGTTAATATACTTAGGTGGCGCATTAGGTTTGAAGTTTAGAATAAATCTATTTATTGCTCACAAACAAAACTTTATTTACTACAATATTGACACTTAAAATGACTAAGGGAATAAATAATTTTGAAAAATACTTATAAATACACCACTACAATTACGTTTTATTATCCTAAATCGGAAGTTTCAGCTCCTTCTTCTTGATGAAGAGATTTAGATAAGTGTCGAAAAGTGAAAAGTCTCGCCTGACTTCTATCCTCGTACGAATTAAACTATCTGTGTGTTCTGGTTCGCGACCGGATAATGAAGCTCTGTTACGAGCTTCCCGCACCTCTACTGCCGTATCACTCAGTGCAGCAAGCATGGTACTTTTCCAGCGAAGTACTAAGTTCCTGGGGAAATGTTTGAAATTTCTGTATCGGTGTATTCCAATGTTATTAGAGGTTCAGTTATCTTTTCTTTCTCCCAATCTATTCAATCATAATAACGAGGCACATCAACCTTAAGTTCTGAAAGTTAGAATTTATAAACTTTTTTCCCTTTGCACTGATATGTATGATATACAGTATGACAGTCGAAGTGAATAGCTGTTATAGTATTTGCTATTAATACATTGCAAATCTTTGCGAATTTTTTCCTGTACTTGCCGTATTTTACTTCGTTCTGACTTATGATGAGTTATCTGTACAGATAACATTCAAATCGAGCAATGCAGCAGATCGATCAGAAATTCCAGTGTTACCACACGCGATAGCTAGATTTTGCAGCTTGCCTTCGTAACAAAAAGTTACGAAATTACTTAAATTCTATAGGTACACTTGGAACTAAATATGTAGGTAGTACTCTCGGTGCGCCACCTATAAACGAAACTAGAACATTTGTTATTTGTTTGTTTCGCTCCACCCAATATTTACAAGTTACATGTAATCATAAGGTACTACATGTTGTAAGACAACATTGTATAAATGAACCGTAGAATAACTCGAGTGATAGATAGCCGATGTGACTATATTTATTGATATTGTACATTATTATGTTAAAATAAATCGATAAACCGATAAACATCTTTTATTTGTATGTTATCTATCTACTTCTGCTATTGTTGTGTGAGGGCGCGTGCCGAGCCCTGTGGAAAACAAAATGGTAATATGTAGGTAGTTGTCACCGTAATAAGTAGATGGGCAAATCGTGTCCAAATCAGGCTGTGGTTGAGATGAGACACGCCAGCAACATTGAAGTTAGGTGCGAAGTATTTCTTAGTTGATAGATAGCAACTTTTTATTGTGCACACCGAGAAAATAAAAAGAGTACAGAAATAAGAGAATCATATGAGCTAGTGCCACAAGTGGCAGCCTTATCGCTAAGAGCGATGGTCATGGACAGGCGTTATCTCTTACTATTTGAAATCGTTCACCTTGTTACTTTTACATTTAAAAAACCACTTGTGGCGTTTCATACCTAAATGTACCGCACTCAAAAATGATATGTGAGCGGGAAGCAATATTAATGTGGTGACCGAGTCCAGTGCGTCGCCCGACTAGTACCTAAATTTTTGGCACATAAGGGACCAAAGAAAATAACCAGGTTCGAGTGGAGTAAAACTTTATTAAATCCATTTTTATCCTTTTCTGGAAACCTTTCCAAGTTTTAGGTCAGCTTTAAACACATACGTCGAATTTAATCAATCCTTATAAAACATACCAACAAAGGTTTAACTAACACCGCCGTTTTACATCCTCCCTTATATAATAACCATTACATTAACTTCAACTACAGAAGGATACGGTCATAGGCGACAATAGCGGGCCACTCGAAATTTCATTTTTATACAGAAAAAAATCCACGTAGCGCTGTGACCGTCAGTAAGCCGCGGGTTATAACCGTATTCCACTGCGTTTCAATAAATCTCTGTGCGCATAGTTTAATATAATAAGGCATTGTTTTACTGCTTTGGTGTGATAATGTTGCTAGATAAATAAATTAATCGTATTACAGCGTGCGCAGACGTTCTAGAAGATTGCACGAGCCGGACTGGGCAGCGCGCAGTCCGTCGTCTGCGCAGGTCATTATTCTCTAATAGTGCGCTCCCGCCGCGGTACCAAACGTCGATAGCTGCAACTATTATCGTTAAATGCATATGTAAACCCTCTTAGTAGTTATTCGTTATTTGAAGGGAAAAGTAACCGCTAGCCGATAAACTACAAATGAATTCCTTATTCAAGAAAACGTTTACATTAGATTTTTACAAAATCTCATTGCAGCTGTCGGAACATCCGTGCAGAGCCTCGGGCCCGGTATCTCCGCAGAAAGCTGCTCTCGTTACAGAGTGTGGTAACACTTGTGAAAGGATTCTTCTGAGGCCCATATTCCTATACAAAAATAATTAACACTAATAAAGTTTAATTACAAGTGTTTTTCGTTAAACTTTATACTGAGCAATTATTTGTCATGGCCCCCTTCGTGTAGAGACCTTTAAAGGTATTTAAACCAGGAACCATTCTCAAAGAGTGCTTGTTATTTGATTAGAGCATAATAACACCCTGACGAGACGTCAATGCAAGGGATCTATGAGGTTTTAACTTTCCCATTGCAGAGCAGTTCAGTATAGGTTCGTGTACTGGCTCGCTTCTTCTCGTACTATGAGCATATTAAAGCAGGATGGCATCTAAACGGCTATCTCTCCAAAGACCAAACGATAGTAAAGATAAGAGATAATAGACAAAAAAAGAACAACACAAAATATACCTAATTGTGTCTAGTGCGAAAATTCTGTACCAACATATTTGCTGACTCAAATAGATATTCAATAACAGCAAGGTGTTTTATGGTAAAATCTTGGTAAACACTGAACCGCAGTAAAACAATTACAAACAAGCTTAATAAACAAATCAGCTGAAAAAAACGCGTTTTCTTAGTTTTCGATCGGATTCTAATTTTCGGGATCATTTTTCTTTATTTTTGTATAATTAGACAGATGACACATTTCGAAACTTAGCGGCACAAGAATCCAATTTAGTGACAAAGAAACTGCTAACCATTAGGTTCATCCGATCGTCGAAGATTTTGACCGTAAACTTTACTAAAAGCTCTGCAAACCCTAAACATATACTGTTGTGTACGACAACCGTTGTAGCGACGCAGTATGGGTTCAGGGCTCTCATACTCATAGTACGATGGTGACAAACGGTTCAGTTATGAGTCCATACTGCACGGCTCCAACACCTCGCATCACTTCAAATTAGATCTAGCTACTACATCAGCCTTTGAACACGGAGTGCAGGGCACAGGTCCACTCTCGGCCGCTGCCACCACTCCGGCCCGGAGCGAACGTCAGATTCACACACGGCACTGAACTTCCACTCCTGCGAACCTGGGTGTAAAGGTATCGATGGTTTCCTTCACAGAAAAGCTAGTGGCGCGAGTTCTTAAATTCCGAAAAAATTTACGGTATCCGCCTTGGACGGAACCCGCGCCCCACGCCTTTGAGGCGACCATGCCCCGGCTAGCTCACCACGGAATTATTATTCGATTCAATAATATATTTTCATTTTATTAAGTTACCTACAAACGAAATTAAACTAGTAAAAACGAAGTCCACTTGAAAATGTAAAAGCAAAAATTGGAAACTACCAATAAAATTTTACAAAATCTTTGTAAGTTCGCATCCCGTCGTCAGAGTTCGACAAAGTAGGTGGCATTTTAGCGTACACTGAACACTCGTGACCGAGGGGGTAAAATTATGCGACACACAACGCCGAGTAGTATTGTTACATACCGAATACTTTTGAACGAACACAAACCATAAACCCCCAAACAGGAAAATTCCTCAGCGAGTATAAAGTAAAATATCTTATGTACATTAATTTACTGTATCTATACATACATAGGTATTCATAACATTAACTGACTCATAAATTAAAATCTTTACATTGGCAGTGGCGAATATTACCTACAAAATTATTAAAACAAATTATTTATTGAACATTATTTGATTTGAAACGGACGTGACAAATTTATCCCCTTTAAATGTAGATAATAAATAATACTACCACAGACTCAAAAATATTGTGCTCTATGTCACACGAGCACAAGATATATAGTTGCCGAATTCGCACATTAGGTACTGCGAGTAGCTAATGTGCGAATTCGGCAACTATAGTCTGTGGTAATCCTTACAGAGCCCTAGGAAAAAAGATTCCATTGTCGTTATAATATCAAGGTAGTCAGCTCGCGGCGGTGGCTGTACTAGAGTGAAACTTTTATTATACTTTAAAAATAAATTACGCAAAAAAAAACGCCTGAATCTCCTTATATTATAACGTAAACGGGTAGGAAAGGAGTGACATTTAACCCCAATAAAATTAGGAAGGTAAAGCATTATAATACAAATACGCACTTATATGTGAACCGCAAACAACTGTTTATGTGTCGACCTGTTCAGAGGCCGCGGATCCTATGGCGACAATAACTAGACACACGTGTAGCGTCTAGTATTTAACTAAAACAACGGACGAAATGGACAGTCTGCATCCAGGAAAAGTACAAAAGATTTTTATCCCATTCAATGCGATAAAAGCAGAGCATTGCCTGGCAGCAGGTCACGTGGAAAACTAGCTTTAAAAGGCAAGCTTTCCATAGGATCCACCGCACAAGTGGACACGAACTAATTTAAAGGCCTTCGCACACCATATCTACTCGATACCAAAGTTTTCAGAACGTTATTAGTCTTTTGATAATTTTTCGACAGATATTTGGAGCAATATTTTGCTCCAATAAGTAAGATATCATAGTAAAGTGATGAACAGACTTTCCGCATATATAAATATTGCTTATAAAAAGTCCACGTCTTGAACACAAATTATACAGAAATTAATAACTTAAGTAACGAGATTTTCAAAATTTGTATCGAGTGGATGTGACGCGCGACGCTCATAACAACCCAAGTGATGAAGATATAATAAATAAATACATATATGGGTTATTTTAGCTTTTTTTTTTGTAGTGTTGAACTATATCTGAACGTGGCCGAACCGAATACGAGCTGCCACACCGGCGCCGTTTCAAGGAGTTCTAGTAAGTACTAAGTAGTAGTACGGAGAGATCATCAAGCAAAACAATCTCCTGCTCGAAGAGCTTTTGCTTGCAACATAAAAAGTGACTTCATCTCGTGTGACATGCTTTATTCTATTTTGAAACTCTGGATAGTTCTGCCGCGCACTCCGCGCCGCCAGTCGAGACAATTTCGTCCTATTCATAGGGGGTTACTTACGTTCCGCCACATCCGGTGACCTTTTTCAAGAAGTCACAGACGAGTCGAGTGTTTTGTTGTTGTCGAGTATGTTGAGCCGGATCATATAATTCTAATAGACAGTAGGGAGGGGAGGGGTGGGGGGGCGGCCGCGTGCCTACCCCGCTTCTATATACAGATAGGTCGCGCGTTCGCTACACTTCCCCGAAGTTCGTGTGCTTGGTCTCCGTGGCGTGGCGCTGCGCCTCCACCTGCCCGGTGAGGAACTTGTCGCACACGAGGCAGCGGAGCGTGAACTTGTTGAGGTCGGTGAACTGGCGCGAGGACTTCGCCTCGTGAGCCAGCTGTTCCGCCTCGCGGTACACCTCGCAGTCTTCGGCGGGGAACACTGTCTGGATGCCGCCCTGTGACAACACACTACTTCAGGTGCCGTACCGTGGAATGTAATTCCACTGTACGGACCATTCGAGTATTACGTAAGCAGAATTT
Source organism: Biston stratarius (assembly GCA_950106695.1). Lineage (NCBI taxonomy): Eukaryota > Metazoa > Arthropoda > Insecta > Lepidoptera > Geometridae > Biston > Biston stratarius. The sequence continues at coordinate 232,123 of OX467107.1, read as the reverse complement.
TAGTAATTGTATTCCTTCCTCGCCCTCGTCAGCAAAAGCGAGCAGAGCAAAGCGAATTCAAAAACAAGTAGGTAGGTACCATAATTTATATGACATTGTTGACATCATTACCATTCTGATCTCTCCCTCCCCTATGTCATTAAATGAAGCATAGCCCCGTTTGAACGGCCCCCACTACCCCAGTCGACCGCCTTATACATATAGGAAATGTACAGGAAGATGTATTCCATTAAGTATGTTCGACTATTTATTGAACCCATTATTTTTCTTTAGGAATAATTATGAGTTCATAAAGAATATAAGCCTCCATCATGCCAATGCTCTATATTCAGTATTGCCTGCACGTTTTGGATGCAAGTATTATATGTAGGTACATATATGTATATAAGCCGCAAAATTTATAAAATAACTATTGTAAGCTTTTTTTAAGTTTAGTAAACAAAATGAAGTACAGGTAACTAAGTAATGCTCGACAAAGTCTCTTACATCTGATTGCTCCAAATATAAGGGATCATAATGCACTCCGTCAAAGAGTAGGAACACTCTCTGTCCATAGTTCTTGTCCTCTCCAAACCTGTTGATGATAGAGTTAATTGTGTCTACCACTGCCATCTCCAGCCCATAGAACCGGGATAGGATTGCTACCTGAAACATTAAATATTATTCACATAAATGTCTTTTTTCTCTCAAAAATAGGAAAATTAAAAAATCTTAAGTGAATCGTCTAAGAATGTGTGCAGTCAGGCACTAAATATTTTTTATGGGGTGACATTTGCGGTGAAGTTTTCAAAACACGACATTTTCTCTTTTTCTACGTCACGACATTTCAACATAATGTACAAGTATGTAATCAAAGCAAACATACGAATTTTAGCCGTTTGAAATATCAAGGCAATGGTGTGTGGACGTCAGTCGCCCGGTCTACCTCTATGGCGCCACCCCAGGAGCTAGGCTGCTGTATCCAGGCGCAGTACTCTGCGTTGGGCCGTCCGAGCATTGCTTCGTTGTAAGTCTCCGTGTCACTTGCCACTTCCATTGCTATAATTTGCCGCATCAGTGAGTGTACTGTTGTGTCCACATTGCCATTCAGCACAAAACCTATTAAACAAACATTATGTAAATATTATAATTGTCTCAGTTTCATTCACAAACCACCATTAAAAGTGAAAAGTATACCTTATATAATATATCTACATATACATGTGCATGTACAGTGCACCAAAGTGCACAATGCAAAGTTAATTGTAATACCTACTACAAACTGAAATTAAAACAGTATTTATGCCCTTACCAATGAATTGTAAGTGGTTTTTGTAGATAAGTAACTGAAAGCTGAATCTTTCCATTCCATAAGTTATTAATATTTTTTTTATGATGAATAGGCATGCATTTGATCACCATCTCACCTGATGTTAAGTGAAGAATGGAGCACGCTTGCCTAAAAGATACCGATTCACTCTCGACTTGAAGACACTCTGATTGTATCTATCTGGGAACACCCACTCGGGTAACGTATTCCACGATTTAGCCGTTCGAACAATTAAAGTAGATTCAAATAGTTTCATACCAGTTTTTGGATTGACAACGATGTCGCTTTTTCGAGCTTCTGGCCGTCCGATAGAAAAATGGGTGTGAATTAGCAATTTTGGCATTCTTTGTTTATTTTTGTCTTACCTGTACTGTACTGTACCCATAATGCAATAAATGAATTATGAATTATTATGGTTTCACGGTCAATTTTTGTGCATTACAAGTGAGAATGAGAGAAATTCTTACAAAATCCCTCAGTAATCTACTAATATACCTCCATCTGCCTACTAGCAACACCTTTAATATATATATTTTTTTCAATTACTTGCTATTTCTGTATGCACAATAAAGAGTTTATCTTTCTATAAATTAATGCTAGAAAGAGTACTAAAGCAGAGGTTCATTTCAAATGTGGTCAATCAGGGATGTGAATATGGGCAGTGAAGGTGAGCGATAATATGTATTTCAAATGCCCCAAACTTACAACTATGTCTCAGAAAACTTACACCCAGTCCTAACAACATGATGAAAACCGAGAAGCTGCATGCTGACACCAATGCTAACAAGGTATATCTAGTCTAAATGATAACAATTCTTAATTGCTAAGTCATTCTCTTATTTTGTGCAATATGTAGATGGCAATATCTCGACTTCTACCGCATGTTGCTTGCACATCAGGTGGACATTAGGAGAGACTCATATCAAGCAATGGATGGTAAAAAGCTGATGACAAAGATAAATAATATTTTTTTATAAATTGAAGGCAAAATTGATAACCTAAGAACTCAATTACTTTTTATAGTATTTACTTGTAAAAGGTTCTCACACAATATCTTTAAGCATAAAAATGTCCTGTCATTGTGAAGCAAAACAGTACAACTAAGTTCAAATGTATGATAAATAGAACTACCCTTAATTTTTTCCCTAATTTTGACATTTGACAATATTTTAGCATATGTTTAATAATTTCTCATACAACCTAATTCTTTTTTAAAAATAAGTTATCATAGCCTTGAAATAGTACATGATAGTAGTAGTAGTCATGAACCCCATGACTTGTTATATTTTTACCTACAAACATATTGACACAAAGAAGTGCATACTTAATGCTATTCAGATTTATTTACAATGAGCATTCTGAATAGTTCCAAGTGAGCATTTGCTGTTTCACACATATATATTTAATGCTTACTTAGAGCTAGCATTTGATTGTTAATTATTATTATTTAACAGAGTAAACATTTGTAGTGTTATCTCAAACAAAGGACTCACCTATACTAGTAAATAAACAAGAATTATCAGAAGGGACCACTTTCTTCATAAGTATGCCTGGTCTGCAAGGTTCTATTGTTTCATGTGAGACTCCATTTTCCACAGGTATTTTCTCGGGGTTAGGTTCAGGTGGTTTGGTTACTTCAACCTTGGAAGGTGCTTTCTCTTCCACGATGAGCGTTTCACCAGTTTTTAAGCCAATCTCACCTAGAGTCTTGTTGGCATCACTAACATCGATTGGCTTAGGGGGATATCCACACAGAACACACACTTTCTCTATGCTCACGTCCGATATGCTCGACAAAAACATCTTCAATTCTCCTACTGAGCTATCAGAGGTCAAATCTTTCAATATTTGCTGACCATTCTTACTTTTAACTTTAAAAGCTAGCGCAGCCATTTCAATTAACACGATTGCGTTAAGTTTTACTAATTTTAGGTCAAAAAGATGCTATGAATTATAAACCGAGCGTAAATAATTAAAATACAGACAAACGAAGAAAGAAGATGCAGAAACTTTTGAAAGATTGAAAGAAACTATTTTTTTTTTATTTATTGGATACTAGTCCGAAATAAACTAAAATCTATTGTGCTGCCAATGTAAAATTCTCGATTTCTCCATTACGCAACAGCCACACAAATGTTACAAAAAGTTTTACATACAAGTTTGCTTTTATTTTGTAATTATTTTGCTCGTGTCAAGTCAGAACATTATAAATTAAATGTTGAAATATCTCTAGAATGTGTCTAAAGAACTGTGAAAAGTACTTAAAAATAAGGAATTCCGTCAAAAATAATTATTTTATGGAGTTTTGGCGGGAACGTGAAAATCATGTTGGCGTATAATAAGTATTATTTCCTAAATACCTGTGTTTTTTTTATTATAAAAATATAGGTGTGTTTTATTCGTATGAAAAAATTATAAACTATGGTGTAACATGACTTGACATGACGTGATGACTCCATGGAAGCTTGCAATAGTCACTAACAGTTACATATTTATGTGAAACATTGCTATTTGTATTGTTCCAAATGTCCATGGAAGTAGATATGGCTCGACTTGATTTTGACTTACTTTGTGTGACTTAAGCTTATTGAACTTTTTCATAAAATTCGTGAAAATATCAAATTACTTGACACTGGCAAATACAAAAGAGCAATGCTAAAAACAAAGAAAAAGAATAATATTGACAGTGACAACTTCAGTTGACATTTAGTTTTTTTTTTTTTGTTTAAGACTTTACGTCGTATTTTAGGCAGGATTGCGGAGAAATCATTCCACTGCATTGTATTAGTTTCCAAAACCTGTGTTCTGTTGAGTGCTCATGTATAAAACTAGATTTTATTGACTAGTGCCGATTTACGTGCATGATTGTGTAAAAGTGATACAATGTTTTTATGTTGCTCTAAAAACTCCCTCGAAACTTGTAAAGTGATCACTCCCTTACTTGGGCATGGCCAGACTCTGCCAAGAGTTATTTTGTTTGAGTAACAGTGAGTTAGAATTATATTACTTGATTTTTTATAAAATATTTGAAAATATCGAAATATTTGACACTGACGAATGTACAAAGTGCAAAGCCAAAAACAAAGAAGAAGACGTCATGTTTGGTAGTGTGGTCGGATTTAGGATGGAAGGGAACAGCAACGGGGAGTTACGGCGGGAACGCGGAAAAGTTGCGCTGCATTGTATTATATACCAAAACTTGTGTTTTTTACGAGTGTTTATTTAAGGAAATAGTGGTTATTTATTCATAAAGTACTAAAACATAAGCACGAGTTTGGGAAAGGGATTTATTGTGATGAAACAAGGCTTTTCGTATTGCTTTCAAAACTCTTTTGAAGCTTGTATTAATGTTGCCACTACTTATTAAAGCATAGCCAGACTTGACTTTCTTTGTGTGACTTAGACATATTTTACTAGATTTATCTTTAAGTATGTATGTACCTACAAAGCAATGCTAAAACAAAAAAAAAAACAAAAAAAAACATTATTGAATGTTGAGTGTGGCGTCGAGCTAGATAAATAAATAATCAGTGCCACAGGCAAGACGAATATGATAAATTATATTATAGAGTGCGCGCAATGAGCCTGGAAATACTATAAATGATTACAGACTAGCTACCTATCTATTGGGAAGCTCTGCATTCCACCAGCCTTAAAATGGTGTAGGTATGATTGGTCACCTGCCAGAAAAGTTTTGTCTTAACGCCTTACAGGTGACCAGCCGACTAGACTAATTTAGTTTTTTTGACTGACAGGCTAGGTATTTGACCACAGCTCATCTGATGTTAAGTGACGGGTGTGGTCGAAGGTAGTAAACACACTTAGCCGGGAATGAAATTGGTTCTCAGGTGAGGCTACCCTACCACCAATCTATGGTTTCCTCGCGATGTTTTCCTTCACCGGCAGCTCAAGCTCATTGTAAGGGCTTGAACCCGTGCCCTTCGACATGCGAAACGACCGCGCTAACCACCGAGCTATCATCGCTACAAAATATAGTGAAGTGTAGAAAAGCTTCTGATAAGCCTTGCCTCTCTTGCGGTGCGTTGCGTTGTGCTGCAAATCCGTATGTTATAGACGAGTACCTATAATAATATAATACCCTACTACTCTTGCGACCCGTGACCATCCAGACACATTTATTTTCTTAAGAAAACTTAATCGTTTAGTACTTTTAAAACTTACTGTACCATAGGAAATAATTATCTTGAAATTTTATGGAGAGAAGAAATACAGTGGATTATCTTTTTTTTTTTTACAACGGACTTAAACCACACTCACCCGATGGAAAGCGACGATGCGGCCGAAGATGGAGCACAACCAATAAATAATAATAATGAAGATCTTCCATACCAATAGTGATATGTGAAATAGGTGTTTTTTTATTCCTTTATCATAGTATGGTTGGGATGCTTGGAAGTATAATACTCATGTAGCCCTTCAGCAGCGAAGAGTAGAAAAATAATCCTATATCTTCTCTACCAGCAGTGAAAAAGGCGGAACAAACAAGTGCGGCCAAAAACAAGGAAAAAAACGTATAGGTACTAGATAATCGACCGGCGAGTCGACCACAGAGAAAAATTAAACAACATATTTTTTACGTTTTAATAAAAGTAACATAAGTGCCTACCTAGTAATATGTTTCATTATACATAAATATTGACGTAATGTACAAACATTTATAAAAAAATATTAAACCTACATGGCATACGAACAAATTCATTGGCTTCATAATAAAATGTACTTTAGTCATATTTGGCACTTTTCCTGAACTACTGCAGTGCAGTTGTCGAAGTACCTACATAATAAAAACGGACTTAATTTAAAAATAAAAAAAATCCTTAAAAGAGATAACTTTAAGGAAATAAATTCATGATCTGTTTGTTCCTAATGATTGTCATGAGTAAGCGATTATGTATTGAATGACACCCACCCGAGTAAGTACCTACACTGAATATAGATCAGAAGTTGTAAGTACTTATTCTATCTACGATTGAATAGAGGCTTGCATAGACGTTTGCCAAAAATTACGCAGTACGTAAATGGTATAAAAGTGTACGAAAAAAGCAGTTCCCAATGATGCCCGATACCCTTTGGTATCGGGGCAGATTCTTTATCGACACGTACATACATGGCCAGTATTGATTACTTATTGATATTTCAGCCCCCGACAAACATTTACGAAAAACTATGAATAATGCGTGCATTATTCATCATTATTTAGTCATGAACATATAAAACCTACAGTACCGTACTAGGTAAACTAATCATGGTAAGATTGTCAGCGACACTCAATCTATATTAAAAGCTACATGTACCTACACATAAGATAAATAAATAAGAAACTATATGAAAACTCATATTTATAAACGTCACATTATTTCCTTAGTTGATATGATTTAAATACTCATAATTAGATATACTCAAGTACCTTCTTACATACTTATGTTTATACTTTATATGTACAATGATTATGTTCTTAAATTTAAATATTGTCACAGTAGTTAGTCTGCACTTATATACTTTGTGCTGCGGTTGTGTATTTACCAATATTAACCTAAGGTCTTTTTATACTTCATCCAATTAGTTTATAATGTACCAAAACCTATTATTCATAAGTACTATTATTTTTGCAAAATACAATTTGCTAACAAATTCGATTAATAAACACGTACATTCGGTATCATTCTTTTTATCGAAAGAGCCACAAACAAACCGAGTCCATGGCACTCAAGCTCCGCCCACGGCCACTTGCAATGTCAGTGATGGCACATCACATCACGCCAAGTTACCACATAAGTTATCGTACACGCACACACATATTTCACTTCATTTTGTGAAAATTTCTTTTTGTTTCGTTCAATAATAATAATCATTGTTGTTTAGTATGATCTCGTAGGTAAGCTTAAGTGTCAGCATTTAGTAAAATGTTATTAACTCATTATTAGTATCAACTAAAAATTAATAACACGGGACTTCATGAGAATGTATAGCAAGCTAGCTCGTTCCTTATTCATGACAATAATTTCATACGAGGAATTTGAATAACTTATTTACGCGCACTTGGTGCGAGGCTGCAAGCGCACGGCTGAAAGGACCGGAGCAGCATTAGAGCTTTGTTGTCGATATAAAACAAGAATAATTATATTACTAAAATAACAAAGTAAGGCAAGTCGTTACTTTCAAAATCTTTGGCATTTTATTGTACCTCTACTAAAGCCTGTGTAAGTACTAATCGCGTTGTACGAGTATTTTGTAAACAACAGCTTTTAAGATAAACCTAATGCAATCTTAATTCCTAGAATTGTCGTGGTAACTACTAATTTAAGTAAAATGATGCTTTAGGCATATGTACGTTTGTAACCGTAGTTTCTTACAGCTAGGAATATTTTGAGTCTATATATATTTTGATTCATTCAGTCGAAAAATAGGTGGTTTATTTTTGTTCATCCGACCGCATCGCAATCTATTCAAATGAAAGGTTTCCGTCATGTCGGTGTTATTATATTAAGTACATTATAATAGAGTTGTTGTTAGATCGATTATGTCATTTGCCAATCTTTGATGATATTTTAATATTTTTAAAACAATTTAAACTATTATATTTTTTTTTAATACATAATATTGCACCGAAAATTAAAAATGTAATTAAAGATTTTTTAAGAATGTGTTACATAATATAAATGGTGCCCTAGCACAAGTACAGTTGCCACCCTTTATATTATTTTTATGCATTTTCTTTAAGTGGCTACAGCTTGAACCCCGATTTCTAAGTTCATTTATTATGTATGTTCAATAGTTAAAAGATATAAGATTGACACTAAAGTAGGTAAGTATAAGGTAAATACAAAAATTGTTCATAATAGTGTTGGCTTCCAATAGGTACAGCCGTTTAGAATTGCGATTGATTGAACGTCGTTAGTTTTTTTTTTTGGTCATTAAAAAAGTTTTCACTTGCCTAGCATGTGAAAACTCCACTTTGCGTAATAAGATGGTCGTAAGTATATACGTGTATACCTATACCTAACCTTGTCATCGTGATAAAAAGAGGGAAAATTTCGTCACAGACTCAGATTAGAAACAGTACAGACAGAATGTTGCGTAGAAAATAAACGAAGACACTCCTTGGCCCTAGGGTTGTTGTTTTACATGCACTACACGCACTCAAATACGCCGGACACATAAATGCATCAAAGTAGTAGTGGTTCTGTAACACAAGCGAACATTGTGAAGGCCAAGAAGTCTTCAGCCATTTAGTACATAACGTTCCACAACTGGCGCGGGTCGCGCGCGCGGACGTTGCGGTGCGGCCGCCGGGGCCTCGGGTGTCGCGGCAGGGGCCAGCGTCACGCGGGGCGCCGCACGAACCGCGGCAGCGGAGCGCGCAGCCCTCTCCTCCCCACCACCAGCGGGGGCATACGCTCGTCCTCTTCCTCATCGTCCTCGCCGCCTTCGAGGCTGTCTTCCTCGCTCCAGACCGGCTTCACCATCTGGTACGACGCCGAGAAACCCTTGAACACGAGAGAGTCGTCCGTCCGGAACCTGACTAGCAGCGCTTCTGATGTGCTCACTATTTCTGGCGGCATCTGAAATGTATAAATCTCTCAATATACAATCATTTTTTGTCTTTGTGTCTTCATTCTCTTTTTAGTTCACTTAACTTGACATTTTGTAATTTCTTAATGTAATTTTAATGTATTGGTATACACTGTACAGTGTTGGAGGACTTATTAAATAAATGTCTGATGAAAAACATCGGGGTGCGGCTGTGTTGTGGCATGTGATGTTGCTGATACTATGCGATTAATTTCAATGAATGTGAATTGTCAGATTTTAAATTCGTTGCGTAAAACGGCAACAGCGTTTCGGGATTATGAAACAATCTAACTTCAAATTAAACAAGGCTTTCTACGTAAGTAACTAAATAGTCGGCATTAAGGAGAGGACCGCGCCTTCCGGGTAGTTCAATTTCAAGGTTTAGGCCCTAAATAATGGGTAACGTAATGGTAATGGGGTAACTTTTTTTCTCTTGGCGTTCTCCTTTAAAGCCACAGAAACTTTCAATTGACTCTGAACAGCAACCGTATACTGACGGTACACTAACTAACCTTAGTTCCACAGAAAGTCCCGTAGTTCCCTCCGCTGCCTTCCATGCCTCCAAACACCTGCACGAAGTCATATCTGCAGTTGGCTTCCGGCTCCAGCTCGAAGGTGAGGAAGGTGAGTCTGACGAAGTGGTTCGGAGGAGCCACGATGTTCCAGTCGCAATCCGCGCGCGACTCGTACGCGTTGTCTCCGTAACGCGCGTGTGAATACAGGTGCCGCACCGACTCCGTCGCCGCCAGGTATCCGCCGCAAGCTGGGGGAGACAACTGACTATATGCTGACACTTAGCCATATTGGTCGAATAAACAGTGCATAGTAGCCTCTTTTAATTGCCTAACATATGCCACGTAAGTGCCAGCATTACGTTTGTTGGATTACCTCACACATCAGTCTGCAAGATTAACCTGAATTATTGCACTCGAAAATTTTTAACACTCTATTTTTCAGTGAACCAAATGGGACAAGGACGTTGATGGGAGGATTAGTAATGGTGCACCAGATAACCATAATGTAAGCAATATTTTGTATCACTAGGTTATAATGTGACACACAAAGCTATCATTCGGACTTTCATTAAAATTCACCCTTCAAATATCATATTAGCTAAAGAGTCAATACCTGGATTGCATACTAAAAGACCAGCCAGGTAAATCCCGCAAAACGAAGGTAACACAAGCCCGAGCGGTTGCAGGAAGTTACCTGTAGAATGCGTAGCGAGGAAGCCCTTTCTCTGTACGGAGCCGTCCGATTTGAACACGACGTACATCTGGTTCTGGCTCGCCACCACCGGGTGCGGCAGTTTGCTCCCACAGAACAGGCCCAGGGTCTTCTCATCCGCGGATGCCCCATCGTAGATGGTCACGTGGTCGTACGCACACTCCTGAAAGCAATTTTCGTCATCGCGTCAGACGAAACATCAGACGGTGACTGTACATTCTGTACATTACGGTACATTCTGCATTTTAGCACTTTGAATTAGTCAGAAAATAAAGCTTTTTAAGTACCTGATGAGGCTCCAGTTCAAAGACATTGAAAATCAACTTAATACGATGTCCAGGCGTTGTGGAAAACTGCCACACACAGTCCTTCCTCGAGGGGTACGCGGCAGGATAGTTCGGACTGCAAACAAAAGCATCGTTACACCGAGACGAAACTTTTAAGCATTCAGTGGTACCGCCGCGTAGGCGCCGAGTTCATCGCGTTCCAAGGACAGACCCGTGCAGTCCTGCGCACTTGCGACCCAGGCGCAGGTTTGAAGAATACCTTTTCATACATATTAAAGCTCACCTATACTGCCCGTGCTGTCATCTCAATAGATAAATATGATATGACCCTATTAATGCTACTGTGGCTACTCTTTGCGGCAATGAATTCATAGATGTTCTCGGCTGGCCGATGCCAATATATGCCAATAATTTTGATTGTGCTTGTTGAGCTTATTGTAGGATATGTTAAGATTATATGGAGTGAGTACAACGTAAGGCAGTGACTGGAAGTAGACGATGCGGCGTGCATTTATAGATACAGATGTCAAATAATGGAATTAAATTTGGCTGACAAAAATGTAGGCAACATTGCAACATATCTAAACAACAAGTGACACGTTCAGAGGCAGTATTTTTGCCAGGCGAGTGAGGGAGTGGAAGATTCTCACCTGAATATGGTGCCATGCGGCAGCGTGACGTCGTGCTTGCAGCCGCCCTCCTTGCAGTCGCGCTTGTTGGGGTGCAGGGTGAACCCGCTGTGGCAGGCGCACTCGAACCCTCCCAGCGTGTTGTGGCACTCGTGCTGGCAGCCGCCGTTGTCCTCCGCGCACTCGTCCACGTCGATGTAGTACGCGGCCGCGAAGCCCGTGCGGTGCACCGACCCGTCTGACGTGAACTGCACGCCAAACGTATCAACATAAATCGATTGTCATCAGCTTATTTTATTTTAGTCCACTGTTGGACATACGCTTCTAATTACATCACCTAGCTTGAGCTTTATCTTTTGGGTACTAGTCTTGGTACTTCTCTAAAGGATCGTATCCGGAACGAAATAATTGGGCAGAGAATCGAAGTTACCAGCATAGCTCAGATCATTAGTATGCTTTAGCGTGGCAGTGGGCTGGTGATATCTAGCGTGGAACCGTTGTATTCAGGAATAGGTAGTTTTAATATAACGTAATTGATTAAGGAAATAAAATTCTGGGCACCGCTGCCATGGTCAAATGCAGGCGTTATCTTTGACCATCACGAACCTAACAAATATCGAAAATAAAAAATATCTTTTCTATTATCCACTCTGTATTGTTTTCCTATCTCTTATATCCCTTGTGTGTCCCTTCGTTTTCGATGGACAAAAATGAGTAAATATCTGCCAGCTGGCATCATATATTAATGTCTGTTGCTGCCATTGTAATGACAATGACAACAAAATGCGTGTAAGGGTGACAACAGGGGAGGTTGACCTGCACTCGCAGCACGTTCCCGTCGGAGGTGACGGGCGGCGGCAGCGTGCTCCCGCAGAAGGCGCCGTGCCGCCGCAGCACGTCGGCCAGCTTGGAGTGAACCGTCACGCTGTCGTACTCGCACTCCTGGAACAGAACATTACATATATTACCATTACACCACTTGCTGATACAGTGCACGGACAACTTAAATGAGCTTCTGCTCATTGACGCGCCCCACGGCAGCGGATATGGTGGTGCTGAACATCGCAGCTCATGCTTGTGTCAATAAGCCATTAGGACGGACATTTTGTATATATTTTTTTAATGTGAATTCACCTTTAAATCTATGGCACATGCTAAGACGCGTCAATATTATTATTAAAATAATAGAAAATTAGGAAATACGAGCAAATAGGTGAACTTATATCTCTACTTGCTACAGCCCCGGCATACATCACTTGCTGCTTCTATTTTTTTAGCGTTTTTATACTTACTCGACGGTTGCGGGTACTTCCCCTGTACTCTGAGCTTCTTAATGCGATATCTATTAGGCGCTCACGTAAAAGCTAAGCGATTACGAACCTTGTTGCACAGGCATACGATATAATGGTCGCATAGTTATTTTCTGAATGATTAACAGTAATCGCAATAAGTAGCTAAGAGTATGGGGGCTGGCCTTTCTTTAAAACGTCTTCGAATCGAGACTACCTTTACTGGCTTGCCCACTCACATTCGCCTTATAAATCTGCCTTTTTGCGTTTGACCGCCATCTTGTGATAATGCTATCTAACATAGAGCACGCTTGCCTAGAAGATACCGATTCATTCTCGACTTCAAGACATCGATCGACAAGACAAGATTGTATCTATCGGGGAAACCCCGCTCAGGCAGCGCATTCCACTGTGTAGTAGTCCGCACAATGAAAGTAGAATAAAATCGTTTCGTTCGAGTTTCGTCAATCTTCTTTCATCCACCATAGTAACCCTTTCTTTATCTTTGTAGCAGACTGCAACTCTCCCTTATCACGCTGTTATTGTATACATTAGAGTAACTCCAATTATACTTCTCAGACCTCTCATTTCCACAGCAATTTTACTTCTTCTGTCAAACGCAACATTCGCTACTATACATGAGTATGGGAGATCAGCACTCTTCTATGGACAACCAGTCCTGCCTTTTTTGGATACTTTTTAGCTATTTATTATGTATGCTGAATTCACAAGGTTTTGTGTTAAAACTCATTTTGCAAAGTCGTGCTACTTACCATCACTCGTAAGCTTCGAGCCCAAATACAAAAACTCTTTCACTTGCTCTGCTTTTTCTCCTTTAATTAAATTCTATTAAATGTCTTCCCTTTCAAAAACCATTACTTTCGTCTTTCGTCTTATTTATACCTTTGCTTTTTACATCATAACCCCCAATTAATATATACTAATCTGATAAAAAGAAGCAAACAACTACAAGCAAGCTCAAAGGAAAAGCTGGCGCAGCGCGTCACTTGGTAAAACTGTAGCAACTTACTTGCTGATACATGTTGTTTCCCTCGAGATCGAAGTGCGTGAAGTTGAGCGTGATGCGGTGCTGCGGCGGCGCCACGATCTCCCAGAGGCAGTTCTTGGAGGGCGGGTACAGCTCGGGGAACGACGGCGACGTGATCGTGCCGTTCGGGGCGTACAGCGAGCCCCCGCACGCGTCTGGTGATCCAAACCGGGCATTTGCTCGTATGTATTTATTGTTAGCCTTGGCTACGTCCTATCTGGAGAATGTTTACCGCGACCTCGTGGAATCGCACACGGAATTTACGTAAGGATTTTAAACGTTTATAAAACCGTCTATTTGTTGTGAAAATAATGTAAGGAATTCTAAGTATGCTTATTACCATAATTATAGCCATTTCCATTCTGTGTAACGTTGGGGTGCATTTTTTAGTGTAGGCCCAGTAATGGGACGAGAAAGGCTGATAATAAAAAACTGAAAGTGTAATATTAGCATAGTCAGTGCCACCGTGGGCTTGTCAGGAGGACAGAGGAAGAACGAACTGGTTTGCGAGACTCACTCTCACACTTCTTGCCGTCGGAGTGCAGCTCGTAGCCGATGTTGCAGGCGCACTCGTACCCGCCCAGCGTGTTGACGCACGAGTGGCTGCAGCCGTGCTCGATGGACGCGCATTCGTCGAACTCCTTCATGAACGTCGCGGAGAAGCCTGCCTTCTGCACCGTGCTGTCCGACTCGAAGATCACGACCAGCTTGTTGGACGTCGACCTGTCACGGTCATGCGTACAGTATTCAAGTTAGGGTCCGCTGATATAATATGTATATCAATTGATATTTATCCAGACTACAAGTAGTTTTCACGGAATCGATGGTAATACTAGACAACAATTTTATATATAGAATAAATATTTTTACCTAAACTTTAGTTTTTTTTTAACTTTTATTAATGTTTACCCCTTAAGTTAATAAGGTTCATATTAGTTATTTCGTTTTAGGTTAATAGAATAAATTATTACTCAAACATCATTGCCTCTGCTCATTGAGAGAAGGTGAAGGTCATAGTCCACCACACTGGCCAAATGCGGGTTGGCAGACTTACACATCTTCGAGAACTTTAATGACCTTTCGGTCATGTAGGTTTCCTCGCGATATTTTCCTTCACCGTTCGAAGCCAGCGGCAATACCTACGCACTACAACTTAGAAACGACAGAGCTGCGTGCCGTGGGTTTAGAACCCAGGACCTCCTGAATGGAAGCCACGCGGTCTTCCAACTAGACTGCCAAAACTTTGGGTATTTGTATGTATCAGATATACATATTTAACAAACATCCAATATTTAAATAAATATTGGATTTTGAACGAATCCTGACTAAAATGGAACCAAACTATAGCGGTATGTGGTGGCGGGCTCGGCGCCACGCAACAGCCCACCTGATGTCCGGGGGGATCTTGTGCCCGCAGAACATGCCGATGAGTGGGCTGTCCACGGAGTCTCCGTCGCGCACCTTCACCTTGTCGTAGGAACAGGTGTCGTGGTTCTCCACCTCGAACGAGTGGAACCGAAGCGCCACTTGGTAGTCCTGCATGAAGGCAATATGGTTTAAAAGTTTAAATTTTATTTTTATTCATGAATTTCTTCAGTTTTTTCAAGGTAGATGTGGACAAATTTGTGAATGAATGTAAAGATACGAATGATAGAGTGAAGTGGAGAAAAAATGGAAAACATAGTGTACGACAAGACAAAAAGTAATGATTATTTATCAAAGAAAGGTTACCAGTTAAAGGTTTGGTACTGGCTTCATTACCTTCTTTGTTTATGTTAAAGAACGAAACGTTTTCCTGGTGGCCAAAGAAAATGCGTGTCTATGACCTTTGCAGTGGTACCCAGAATTTTGAGTAAAACAAAGTCTAGGACATCGCTGCATTGGCGCTCATTGGCTTTAGATATTCGTTGTAATATTATTTACGCGCTACTGCCTGGGTGCACATCTTGGAATGCGGAGGCACTTACCTAGACATCCTGCCGCCCAGGGAAGGAACGTACCTGAGGAACGGACAGTTTCCAAATGCAGAGCTTGTTCGGCTGATAATCTTCAGGGTAGTTGGGAGACTCCAGGTGGCCGCTGCTGTCCACTTCTATCTCCCCTCCGCAAACGGCTGGAAGACGTAGACGAATGCTTTAGCGCCATTTCGCATAGAACTCAAACATTTGCGGGCATCGATAATTCATCTAACTAAATTGTTATTGGCAGGTATACAATACACTAAATTTATGCAAATACTGATGAATTAAAAAAAAATCGCATTATAATTCGTCAGATGTATAAGTCCCTCCATACCACTGTTGGCAAGGAGTTTTGTGGCCGTGCACAATTCCGATCATAAACCTCCCTGTTTCCGCAGTTCTTCGCGACATCAGTGTACGTTACCTTCGTAGAAGGCCCGGAACCCTTTGTGTGGGCGGAGCCGCGGCCCGGGCTGGTAGATGACGGTGAGCCGCGAGCCGCTGGAGCGCATCATGGGCCCGCGGCCCGAACCGCAGACCCGACCCAGCACGGCCGCGTCCGCCGCGTACCCGTCGCGCACCTCCACCCACTCCGCCCGGCACTCCTCCGACTTGTGGATGTCGATCTCTGCAGATTGCGTGCACAAACGTCTTCAATAATATTTTATTTTATTTTTATGTAACAGTAATGAGACGAACGAGACGCTCTCCTGATGTTAAGAGATAACGCCTGTCCATGACCATTGCAGCGATACACAGAACTTTGAGTAGTAAAACAAAGTCCAGTGCATCGCTGCCTTGGCGCTCATTACTTTGAGACTAGGTGGTTAGTCTCAACAGCCCAGTAATTTCGCTAGCTGCAGTACCCTTCAAACCGGAACACAGTAATGTTTACACACTACTGCTTGGCGGCAGAATATCTGGTACTGCGGTGGTACCTACCTAGACGACCTCCTGCTAAGGAAATCTACCACCAAGTAAGGTAAGGTAATAATACCTATGTCGGTGGTTGGGCAAACTATCCGCGCTCCGCCCGCCCGCCTTGAAGCCCCTCGAGGACTCGCTCTCGGGCCCGTGTCGGTTAGCTCTATAGAGTTTACGCACGGATACAAAAATTATACCATCGGTTGTTATGTGAACAATATCGAAGAAACCTTTACATTAAACATCCACCCCTGCCATATTAGCGT
The DNA here is from genome assembly GCA_950106695.1 of Biston stratarius. Taxonomy (NCBI): domain Eukaryota; kingdom Metazoa; phylum Arthropoda; class Insecta; order Lepidoptera; family Geometridae; genus Biston; species Biston stratarius. The sequence goes on along the minus strand of OX467107.1, from coordinate 215,590 downwards.
AATGTGATCTCACCCAATCAGTCTTCGAGGGTCTTCTATGACCAATCAGTGGGATATGGAAAGACTGGTAAAGAGTTAGTCTTATGTTGCTTGTGGCTCGATGGCAAGTTTAAAGGGGGTAAACCATGTTGGGTGGGGACTAGTGCGGACGTGGTCGATAGCTAATCTAATTCTCCGAGTCTCGCCGCGGGTTAGATATCCTACTAACCTAATTTGCGTAAAAATTAGCAGCGTTTACAAGCGGCGATTTATTCAGCTTAAATAAAACATTTTTCCTTAGCTTTATACAATAACGAGTCTACGCAACTAAAACAAGGAACCTCTTCATTATTTTTAACTAAATTTCTTCCATAATACATTTTATATTTCAAACCAAATTAATCCGACGAGTTTCTCAGTTTAGCTGTATTTTCAAAAAAGTCTTCGAAAATGAGTTCATGGTGTCGGTGATGCGCTTGGCTATGTATTTATCGATGGAGCCGATTCGACATGACTAACATGACATTACGTCGAGTCCCGCGTCAACAACCAACATCACGCAAGTACATAATATATGTTATACAAGACTTCTTTTATTAAAGTGTTTTAAAAACGTACGGTACGATATGATGCAGGACTTGAGACAAAACGCCCATTATCATTTCTTTGGCGGTTGACCGCGGCGGCAGAACGATCGGTCGAGAATATTCGAACTTTCTGTGTTTTTCAATTCAATTCCGGTTACATGTACTCGTCTCTCTTCGATGGTCGTCATACAAATTGACATTAACTCGATAACTTGATATGGAATAGTACACTTTTGAGACCTAATTACCGGTCTCATGATAAAAGTGATAAACAATGGCCTCCTCTCGGCTCGGCCTCCGCAGCGCGTAACCTCGTAGAGCCGGTGGTGGTGAGATAAGAGACAGCTAATATTAGTATAACCGTAGTGGCTATTACGCGGAGGGTAACTTTACTGTCAGGTGCTGAAGGTCGCGTAAAATGGCGCGTAAATTAATTTAATTCCGCCATATCTGCGTTTGCGGATTATTGCCGCTAAACTCTGCCCCTCCCCCCCACCCCGGTCCCCCTGCCCCGCCTCCCCTTTGGCCGCAATCATAAACTAAACTCGCGGTGGCTCCGAATATTTACGACTACCGCCCTTTCATAACCAGCCAGAGAAGACCTGCCGTCCCTGTAGCACGCGTGGCCTGGCTCGGTCGCTAGTCGAGCGGACTCAGGCTAGCTCTGCCATCAGAGCTATAAGCCACCCAAGACCCTTTCATTCATTGTTTTAACACAAACACAACTCATAAACATAGTATGGTAATTGAATTAGCGCTGAGCGGTCAACTAATCTTTATGGCTACAAACATACAAGCACACCATTTTCTCGTAGGTAAGCAGAAACTACTCCACTTGCACATACTTGGCACACAACTTATTTTTTTTCTATTTTCATTAACGTTTTCATATATTCTCGTCACTCGCAGATACTTGTGACCTGTTCCTTCACACTCCTCAAACGTTAGGGATAAATCCCCTATTCGCTACAGATGATTTGCAGTTGACGAGACAAGCGAATCGCTCGTCTAATAGGAAACGTTTACAGCTTATTAACGCAGTCAGTGGAACTTGCAAAGTTCGAAACGTTGTGCTACGGCGATCTATGTTTGTCCTACAGCTACGAAAATAATGATGGTACTCTACAAACGCTACGCCGTAGGTGCTACGGCGTAGCCCACCTGGTTGTACTGGATTATTTGTTAATAGTTATTATGAAACAGACAGTATTTTATTTTATTTTATTTATTTGTAAATAAACTTTTTGGCACATTGCTATCAAGTATTTAGTGCATAATAAACAGCAGATATTTTGTAGATGTTAACTCAAATTATGTAAAACATCTAATCTTCCTAGTAATATAGATATATATTTTTTTTCTATTAAAGTTAAGTATAGCTACAAAGACAATATTGATAGATGTTATTTTATTAGGTTTCGTCATTCATTTCGTGAAAACACTGTACAAGTCATAATAACGCCGCCGTAAGTTCTGAAAACTCACAGTGAAGGTTCACTGCGGGACCGCAGAGTTTGAAGAGCATGCTTCGCGTGACCTGTTACCATCACTTGGATATCAGCTCTTCTCGAGTCAACGCACCGCCCTGAGGCTGTACGGAGCCAACGAGTTCAAGACTCGCTGGGAAGTGTACACTGTACACCGGACCGCAGCCCGGCCACTACAGTTGCAAATCGAACGGGAAACTTATTGCTTTGAAAGGTCGTATTCCGGCAGCTGAGAAAAACACTAATACAGTCACACACATTTCACGGGAGTAACGCTTTTGTACCTTATTCTCGAGCTCGCACAAAATGGATTATGATTTCAGAGTTATGATCTTTATAAAGACATAGTTATTCATAACATGTAATCAGTGTTTAATGATATTACAGTAACTTGTAACTTTGGTGTTATCAATAAAATGTTTGCATTCGTAGTCTACGTTGGAAGTGTTCCGTGGTACGTCTGGAACGTCATAACATAATATATTTTGGCAAGTGAGACGTCTGTCGACGAGCCTCGGCGCCGCGTGTAGCCCCGCAGGGTGTAATGGCGTTACTTTCAATCATTTAATCGGGTTTTGTTACCTAAATTCTAATTTTTAGACGTCTTGTTTGAAAAAACTCAAGAAACACGTAATGAATATAACCAGCGACAGCTTCTCTCTATATTAGTATATTCTGGGGAAAACTAGTTCATGTGTTGTTGTAGTATGTGTTCCCGGGTGTAAGCTCTCTGCGTCAGACATTCAATCCAACGGTAATCAGTCCAGTAATCAGTTCCAGCGTGAAGGACCTATAAATATAAACGAATTTTCACATTTAATTTATGCAATTAATTTAAATACAGTCAACATTTATATAAATATATTTAATTGTTGATTTAAATGAAATTGACATATTAATTATTTCAATTTCCTGACTTTTCTGATACAAATTTGTTTGATGTCTTTGTGATGTAATGTATTGTTTGCGACATCAATAACTATATTTATAATATTTATGAAAATGGTGTACGAGATAAGATTTGTACGTCAGTCATGGCGGGAGTTGGGAGTTACAATCGAAGACGTCGCCCGAGGAAGTCTGTAGGCGGATTAAAGTTTTCCAACAGCTACAGCGTACTCGTATAACTTACAGCTTGCTGTTAGAATGTTGACATAGCTCAGCAGTGAGCGGCGACCATACAGGGACGAACTCTGATGAGTAAACCTTATCTTTATATATATTACACCGAACGTCAAAAATATCGGACGTATTTGTATGTTTAGTGCGTAATATCGACAGCCGCACGTTCACTAAATAACTAACAGAGCAACATCAAAGCCCTCACTCGCAAGGACGACGCCGACGTTACGACTTGGGAAATATTGGTCGGACGAGAAACGTTGGGAAAAGTGTTACTGCGGTAAGCGCAAGTTTTGATGAATAAATTCAGTCGAGAGCGAATGGGACTCGTGTCCCAAGAGTTATACATGTGCCACTGCTAAATATATAGTGTTTACGAAACAAGTTCAAAAGAATATTTAGAGTTGCCAGTTCTTAGTATTTGTTGTTCTATCCAAAACGCTCACTATAGTCCCACTAACTATAGCCCCACGACGCTGCTGTTTGTCATAGTTTTTAAATTTGAGCAAAAATCATATTCTGTCTGTTCAGTAAAAGCATATTCTGTAGAAATTTCAACCGACTATGTATCCGTTAATGATTCGGAAGATTCATAAATCCTAAAATAATTTCATAAAATATGACGGCGGATAGGAACTCCTCTACGCTCCTCCACTATATTGGAACTTTTCTCGGTAGTTTTAGTAAATAACGATTAATCATACAAATTTTCACTATTTATATGTTATTTTAATTCGATTAAACTTATACTTTAAGGGATTTAAATATTTCGACTGTAGCTAGCCAAGCTACAGCCATACTGTTTTTTTTTATGGGAAAGAAATGAAACGAAAGAGTCGCTCTCCTGATGGTAAGAGATAACGTCTGTCCATGACTATCGCAGCGATACACAGGACATTGAGTAGCAAAACAAAGTCCAGAGCATCGCTGCTTTGACGCTCATTACTTTGAGACGTTAGATATGTTACTGTCAGAACTGTATATAAATAATTAAGGTAGTTTTTAGAGGAGAACCTGTTCGCGCGTGTGGTTTGGAAAGTTCAGACTCGCCGACGGCGCGGCGGCGGGCGGCGGCCAGGTCGGAGCCCGGCAGGCGATCAATCAGGAGCTAGTTCATTAGAGGATGGCGATCTGGAATTAACGATTCCCTTCGCTACATTTCTCGCAAATGTTTGGAGTTGTTCGCTAAATAACTTTTTGCTTTGAAATTGAAATTCTTTTTCATCCGCCTTCGATCGGCGAACTCATTAAAAAATATTATAAATTATCTACAAGTATACTGGTAACTTTTACGTGAGTATCGGAATAATCAAAAGTAACAATTATAACGATAACGTTGAGGGTTTAGTGCTTCTCATCGATACGTACCGATGCGAGCCTCGTCTATTTTTACAAACAACAAAAACCGACTCCATTCCAGTACGCACAAACACGATTAGGTTACGGCGGCTCATCGGGACCGTCTAATGACCGCACACTATTGAAAACTTATAGAAGTGCAAAATATGCAATTTCTTTTACTTGGATGACATTTTGACCAGTTATTTTGATTTAAAGATCATACTACTGAACCGATTTAGATAAAATTTCTATAAAACTAATACAAACCAATTCAAAAGAAGAATGAATTTTTAAATCTGTTTGTAAATAACTGAATTCTGAGGTAACAAACATTTAAAAACCTTCTTTTTGGAGTCGGTTGGAAATGACAAAGTGCACAATATATATTTTATTTTATGAAAGATCTTTATACGCTCGGTTACAATTAATAAATATTAAAATGAGTCCATAGTTACTGACAATACAAATTCTTTAACACGGCACGCATTCTCATGAGGTTTTTTTACTCTATATGTATATTATATATATTGTTATAAACTGGTTTTTTTTTTTTAATAGAATAATATTTAAGTCAATTGGAGCCAATGTAAAAAGCACTCTCTTTCTTATGTAGCACTTTCATAAATTAAGCAAGTACTAATCCAATACCAGCTCCACCGTAAAATACCTCGAATCAAAGCTAACTCAAGTCGGCCCGCGGCCTCAGGCACGTAGCTTCCTCTCGCTGTGTCTCAATCAGAGCCTTAACAAAAGGAATCTATAGATAATTGAATAGGTACCGTGTTTAATCGAAAGCTCCTCCCGTGTAAACATTGCCCACAATAAAGGACAAAACGTGTAACTGACGGGGACAATGCTCGCACCATTCCAATTTGCAAGACAATTAATCACTGATGGCTTTTGTTATATTGCCGAGTACATAATCCGCACGGATTACGTGGAGACTTGGGCGTTTCGTTACATTTTTGTACAAACATAATAACCGAACATACATAATCATCAGCTGAGGATACCATTGTGATAAACGTAGAAATGAATATTTCAATAAATGATTTATTTGTAGATTTCCTATATTGTGCAGTCGCATAAAAATACTATTGTATTTGCTATCCTTATGGTAAATAATAATAATAAATGAGAGCTGTTAAAAGCAGCACAATGTATAAATGTTCTCATGTCTTAACTTTTTCCAATTGAGCATAGAGCGGTAAGTTGGATACCTGTATAATTTAAAAAAAGATAGCAGGACGAATTCCTGCTTGATATGTCGTAAGTATTGTGAACCAAAAAACTATACGTTTAATTTAATAAGTTAACAAAAAGAAAAAATGTAGTAGAATAGCAGTAACATAATTTGAGTGACTGTTTCGTTATTTACTCATATTTTAGTAAATCTCTCACCAAACACGAAAATCTATAAATATCTCTGAAGAAAAAATTACCGTATATTAAAAAGGAGAGTGGTCTCGAGAGATCTCCTTGCGGTACTCCTTTTAGTACGCGGTCCTCTGCAAACACTCGAGCCTTTGTCCCGACATTGCTCTTTCGGACGAGTGTCTGCGAGTATCTTACGCCGAAGTATTTTAGACGTATTACGTCCTTCTAAGTATTATGCACGTGTATAAGTAGTTATTACCTTATTTAAAGTCTTGGTGAAAATATTAAAAGTAAAAAAAAATCTTAGAAGAGTAGGTAAGTTTTACTTCTTTACTAGAAAATAAGTAGAGCCAAACCACGCGTGATTTTCTAAAATAATTTTTGGAATTTCGGATTATGCATCCACTAGCTGGAAATAATGACTGCAATGAACCTATATTGATCTAGATCTGGCTAATCATAAAATTAATGTAATATTTTTGGGTTTATCATTACATTCTAATGCCTATAATATTAAATTTTTACAAAAAAACCGACGGCATTTGGTTTTCTCATGGATGCCATTGTCAAAGAAAAGAATCATCAAAATCGGTTCACCCAATCGAAAGTTCTGAGGTAACAAACATAAAAAATACAGTCGAATTGAGAACCTCCTCCTTTTTTGAAGTCAGTTAAAAAAGGATCTTAAAAGTTTAGATATTTTAAATATTTATAGTAGTTTAATAGTCGTAAAATTAACTGCATCTAATCAGCCCTGTTTTTATAAAATGCTGGGCACAGGTTACTTCTCATCGTGAGAAGGGTGGGCCATAGTCCACCAAGCTGGCCAACTGCGGTTTGACGGGCTTTTTTTAAGAACTCTTAGGCATGTAGGTTTCCTCACAATGTTTTCCTTCACCGTTTGAAGTCATCATCAATACAAACATAACTTTAAAAAATGCACACAACAGTGAAGAGACAATAGAGACACAACATTCGTATCCTCTTCAGTACTTCTAAGTACGTCCTGTCGTTCTCAAGTACAGACAGTATTGTCTTTGATGATAATAAAATTCTATAAACCTAAACCTAGCTTGAGCTGCCAGTGAAGGAAAACACCAGGTGGTCTAAACTTGATATTACTCAGCCGGCTAGCTTCTAATCTCAAGTTGAAAATTTGTCTCCAAGCACTCAACGACGTGTCCCGTCAGCTTCACTTGAGAGCCAGTTCCATTCCAGGCACGCCTCGCCTGGACGTTTACCGTGTACAACTACAGTCGCCAGTGGGCTGTGATCAACACCGGACCTGTCAATCATAGTAAGTTCGAATACTGAATCAGCGTGCCACTGAGCTGACACTGGGAAAGTGTACGTATATCTATGCTTAACACTGAGTCATTTTTATTTGGGACTGTCCTTACATATTATTTAGCGTATAAGTCAGTTTTATTTCAGGTCTCACTACTGAAAAACACAGAATGAAAATATATTAATGAAAACCCTCTGTAGGTAGGTCGCGCGAAGATTTATGGTCGAGTGACCGTCTCCGTGGAGGCACTTAAAATAAAAGCTGCAATAAATTCATTAATTCGCGAGAGACCATTTGTATTCGTCGAGATTACCCTGTTTGCATCGTTGGCCCGAATCGACACAGGGCACCGCATGTATCGGAGTCGGCTGTCATTGGCCATTCAATATTATTTTGGAAAGGAATTTATAATTTTGGTATTGGCATTAGCAAGTTTATGACTACAGGTATACTTTTATTTTTACAAAATCGTCAGTAATATTATTGTTATTATAGATACTTTATGGAGAGCAACGTAACTATTTTGACCCTTAATAGCAAGCAACGTGATATTTTAGACACTATGGAAAGTAACATTTTCGACATTTTGTGGAGAGCAGTGTCACATTTTCGACCCGTAATAGCAATAAACGTGTCATTTTATACATTTTATGGAAAGCAGCGTGACATTGACAATAATTGTCATGTTTTGTCGACGTCTCGTTTAGTCTGTTTAGTTTAGTTTTAGTCTGTCTGTGCCTCAATTCGGCTGGTCAAGCTTGTGGTCTGGAGCTTACCGGCGCCGCTATTTTATAGAAGGGTATATATAAAATAGTAGTAGTCGTAGTCTCTGTTCTCATTGCTCTCAAGTTAATCTAAATAAGAGAAAGAAATATGGAAATATTACCACAACTTCCAGAATAACCCCGTTTAACACTCAAACTAAAGCGTTTCGTCTGGAACACAAAGCTCATTTTTATCTAGCATAATCACGCAAATCATAAACAAATCGTCCCAAATAAACATTTTCCAACAAATGGTAGGAATCAGCAACGAGTAGGCACCAATCGCAAATTGGATCATTTGGTAGGACACAGCGGATATCGCCGCGGTCCCATTTCTTGTTCATTGACTCGGACACAGGCCTATTACGGGGGCGCGCTATCTCGCTTGTTAACGGTTGTCAATCGGACATGCAACTCATCATACTTCATAACATTAGAAATAAGACAATAATTCCGTCTAACTGTTTGCAACAACAAAACTGTACCTAATATATGATAGGAAAAAGTTTACGATGTGAAACATCTATTGGTAGGACGACTAGTATGTCGTGACGGTAAACGGCGTGACGCTTTCTGTGAGCTGTGTTTCACATCTGCCGGGTGTCCCGTGACGACCAACTTTTTTAAATTATAACTTACCGAAATTACCAACGAATAGTTGTTTTGGCTCAACTAGGAAGCTTAAGCGTAGCAATGTAGCCAGCATTCTGGCCACATTTATGTTCTGTTGTGAGCCTTTAGTTTAAGGTTTTTTAAAGTTTGTAAATAATAGGTATGTAAACATTAAATGAATATGAGTTTTTTTATAATGATTCATTAATGTTCAGGTGTATGTTTGTACGTCCGCATGTATGTATGTCTGTTGTATCTTCACGAATTGGCATGAAACTTAGAATGCCTATACCCTGAACACATTGGTTAGGTACTTTTTATTTCGGAAAACGCTGGTGAGCCCACTACTAGTTTTAAAAATAGTATTATCGCGGCGTACCTACTCACATTATTTATTTAATTAAATATATTTAAATGTTGTCAGATACTATTTGAATTAGGTTGGTCGGTAAAAATGTTTTTATTACTAGAATTTCAGATACTTTTACCTCAGCGTAGTAATTATCAAAATGTTTATTTTCAAGGGGTTAGAATCTATTCTATTTCGGTACATCGCCATCAACTTTATAATGATAGAATTTTTGCTTTTGTCATATGCAGATGGCCTAAGCTATATATATAGTAATAGAGTTCCGTGGACGTACCTCTGACGTGGCATCTTAAAAACACAGTCTAAAAATGTGATAGTATTGTTTGTAAGTCCTATAAACTCGGACGACGTAAATCATCCAAACTTCACGATACAAATCCAGATAACAATACCAATCTAAATGATAAACGGCCGCAGAATGCCATTTGTCTCCACGGCTTAACGAGGTCTGGACAAGTTGCTACACTACGAGGGATTATCCGAGGACATTATGTTGAAGCCCTTCTTGTTAGACCCTTACCTTGATGAGCTGACAATTATACAGCGACCAACTTATCTACAGAGTTGCGTAAACTATGGAACTGACATGTTCCACAAGAAGCTTCGTGTTTTGTGTAGCAAATCTGATGGTGGCGCCATCACTGAAGTTTATCGACAAATTGGTAACACTGTATGTCTTGTCATTCGGTTCGCTTAGAACCCTTCCACTTGTTCGTTTGGAATCTTCATCGGGAATTAAGTCGTTACAATCAGACTTAATTCAAATAGTTACAACTGTTACGGAATGCTTTATGGGGCTTCGTATTATAGACTGAGCACGACGTCATGTACTAACATGAGAGAGAAAAACCTATGAAAAAAGGGTGAGTACCTATACTTCCGATATATTTACGAATGCTTTTTCCTACTTCTGTAGTCTGGTGCTGATTCCTGGCAGCCGGTCAAAACCTCAATTAGAAATGCGTATGAAGTAAGTTAAGCGGTGGGACTTTTCGCAGACTCTTTGCATCACTATACTTTTGCTAGCCATTCAACAATAAAGCAGCGGCGTGTAGACGGACGTGATTATACTATAGATCGAGTAAATATTCTCAATATCTTCATTAAAATTACAAGCCATACAGATTTTTAGTACCTTAGAATGACAAGCGCTGGGCATCGCCGCCTTCTGTCTCTTCCGACATCGATTGCTGCGGCACCCGCCGCTGAATCGTGTCTAACACGTTATTTACCATCAGGCGAGCGAATCGCTGGAAGAAATAGAACTGAGTGCAGTTCTATTTCTACAATTTATTTTAATTACTATCAGCTCAATATTGTTTTTCATTTGCTGGATATTGGTCTCTTCCAAGATCAGCCTCAGTTTCGTTTTCAGCTTAGACCTAATTCTATTGAATTGTGGTGATTCCAGGCACCCGGGCGTCGCTTCAGGCAGGTTCACGATTGTTTTTAACCGATCGTTTTATCAAACACGAAAAAAGTACACAGATTGTCTTTCAGTAGTCGCAAAACGACCTAAAAAATAAGGTCACAGAACTATCAACAACCTTATATTCTAAACGTGACTGACCAGTGATGTTGAGTACGACCCGCTCTCCGTGGGTGGCCACGATGCGCCACTCGCAGCGCTCGGGCGTCGCAGGCTGCGGCTCGGAGCCCCAGCCCGGAGAGTTGAACCACCCGGAGTTGCCCAGGAGGGTCTTGCCGCACTCTGCGAAATAGAATTGTTTTCAGAAGCCACAGAAAAAATGATTGATGCACTCTAAAAGTGACTCAATATACAAGTATTCTATCAGATGTTTGGTTCCCATAAACAAGCTTTCCTTAGTTTGGGGTAGATGACGTTCTGGGGATTGCGTCTAAGAATTCACTCTGAGAAAAAATTGTGTCCTAACAATTTGAGTAGTTAAAATTATGTGACAGAGCTTTTGTTTATAATGATAGAGAAATATACCTAACGAAGTGTAAGAAATCTAAGCGACAATAATAATAACATACAATGTAATATATGTGTATTTACTCTCTGCCGGGGTCTGTGTTCCCAGAAGGTTACGATGTGATTGGAGTCTTCAAATCCAGATATAGGTTTCCTCGAGGTTGCTTTAGGACGGATATGATCAAGCTCGAGACAATACGGAATACAAAAAATCCGAAACTTAAAATTAGTTTAAAATAAAAATGGTCTCACCAAAATTGATTCAAAAATAGAGAGTCTTTACAATTAAATGTCGGCCCGACTCCCGGGGTGTTTACTGGAGAACACTTACTGGCGCACTTGTAGAGCAGGTTGGTCTGCGCGATGTCGCTGGTGCTGAGGCGCACGCGCTGCCCGATCTCGGGCCGCTTCTTGCCGTGCACCTCGAGCGGCAGGATGGTGTCCAGGTAGGTGCCCTTGCTGAACGTATTGCGCGCGTAGTGCATGATCGAGTCGTAATCGTACGTCTGTCCGAGCGAGTTCACTTCTTCTTCCGTCAGCTTATTGAAGTTGTATTCCTGACCTGGAGAAAGAGACGGCTCGTGTCAAGGCGCCGATTGGATTTCTGCTGTATTGGCTCAGTGGCCGCAAACATTTTAGAGTTAGAGAGCTAACGCATTACGAGTACAATATTGTGTAGAGAAATCTATCAATGAATTCAGCTTCAACTAGTAGCTCGCAGGGCGTCACGAACTCATTATTATTTAAATCAGACGTTTCTCAGGTTTTCGTTTTTGTAGCAACAAATGCGTAGAGCGTTTATGATGAAGCAACTCATTCATTGTTTTTTGTTATATTGTAAACAAAGACGCAGACTGTTCCGTTCGCTCGTCATCAAAATGAATCGCCATTACTCCGCTAATAACTCATTAGCTCACCAATTAAAGTCCATGATTGGAAGCGCCCACAGTTCCCCAATTCATTCGAAATTTATTCATTTTGGAGGCGAACGTTAACTTTGTGCAAAGGCTGTCGTATTTATTTTACCAAAACAAATACGGTTCCAAAATGATCTCCGTTCGGGAGTCCTGAAATACGAGTTTGTGAACAAAACAGATTCCCCCTATCCCTCGCGGAGGCCAATTAAAGCGGATAATTTTCTGGTTGTTCCAACGTAATCTTCTTAACAAGACTGAAATTACTCAATCCTGTGAGATAATTGCAATTTATTAATTCGAGCAGCGGATTGAGTTTATTGGGATTCTCTCCGAATAATTTTTAGGTAGGCTTGTCCGAAAACTGATCGACAAGGTCGTAATAAGCGAGCCGGGCGCGGCAGACAACAATTACTAAACTTCGATAAAGGATCCGTATCTTCTATATTTTACTAGTGATAGCGTGAAACCTATCAATTCAAGCTGAATTATCCCCGTTTCTCATAGTTTCTGCTCTCAGACTCCGACTAAGTTTTAGTTAACGATTTTTTTCAATCAAAATCCAAAGAAATACAATCATAGCATAATATCAGAATCTGGCCGCCTGGGACGAAGTTTCTTAGCATAAAATGGTGTCCGTGCGGGTGAGAGTGCGGGTCCATCGCGTTGCCGGGATAGGAACCCGTACACCCATTCAGTGGCTATGACTTGCGACCCGTGTGAAGTTTAAGGGGCCTCCTTATGGACACATTCATCGCCTGAGCTCCCTCCCTGGTGAACCAATTCTATATGATCCTACCAACGCTACTTGCAACTACTTCCAGTAATGTACTTATGATTCTTACTTAGTCGTCTACTGTAAATAAACAATCAACTGACCACTAACCATTCGACAAACCAGAGAAAGAGAGATGTCTGCATACCTTGTCAGGTAGAAGCTAAAATGGTTTAAATTACTGTAAGTGCTATGTACTACCTGGTTTCACAGACAAATAACCTTACTCAATGATCGTAGTTTTTGTGCGAAACAGTAAAAAGTTATATATCTATCAAATATGTATGGAACTTTATGACATTAACAAAATCGCGAGCTTGTTTTGTCGATTCTGTATGTCTTTAAGCTCAGTACTACCGTTCCGTATAACCCCGTATTGTAAGTATTCACGAGTGGCTTCGTATGGTACATGATAAAATGTTTCATGAGGATGCAAATTTCTTAATTTGAGAGACCTCGCTCCGTATCCCGCGCAGAGAATGTGCCGATTACGTTTGACGAAATCTGGGACAAACAAGCTCGAGTCCGACCTCGTCTGAACGAGTGCTGTTTACTTACCGTAATCGCGCAAATACGGCGCGAGCTGCCTGGTGCCTGCGCGGCACCAGGGCGCGAGCTGCCTGGTGCCTGCGCGGCACCAGGGCGCGAGCTGCCTGGTGCCTGCGCGGCACCAGGGCGCGAGCTGCCTGGTGCCTGCGACGCGCGGCGCCTTGTATCTTATGATTCTATTCGTAATTGTATGGCCATCTCGCGAACGGTTCGACTCGAAACAGTCAGGGCATCTAAGAAACTTAACAATTCAGATTTTGATATTTTCCATTCACTCACTACAACCAAATATCACCCTTTTCCCTAGAATTTTAAGGAATAAAATGTCTCTCTAAGCGACGCTGTTTAAAGGAAAATGAAATCGAAACTAAGTGGACAGGGTAATAAAGTTTAATTTTCCGTGGCAGGAGCATAAAGGAGGGATAGTTGGAATGCCTGGCAGAGATTTCGGCGCGCTCGTTCGGTATTTCAGCCTCGCTCCGGTGCTGAGAAACAATGACGCGATTTATCACCCTGTCGCCACTCGAGAGTTAGTCCACAATGTTTTCAACTTTTGAAATTATAGCTTTTGTTGTTTTGGTTTTCAATAGTTTTCAATAGTGCGACAGTGTTGCGCCACACGCGAGGTTAGTTTGGCTATAACGTTTCGAAATTTTACACCCACAGCAGTACCAGATATTCTGCCGCCAATCAGTCGTGTGTGAACATTACTGTCAGGGCCGGATTTAGGGGTGGGCAGGCGGGGCAACTGCCCTGGGGCCTCCACAAGAAAGGACCCCACAATTTTAACTAATTACTATATTCTTTGTTGAAATAGTTTTATTTGTCAGCAATAATTGTTTGAAAGACATATGTAAATAAAAATATATATAGATATATCAATATACGTATTAGGATCAACATAGTTTCTGATTATTCACTACCAATTTGCATATTAGATGGAAGAATATAGAAGAGCGTTTAACATTGCTATAACAACTGTATAATATAACCCATGCTCGCAATAAACGATTTTTATTTTGAATATTTATTAGGAAAATAATTAGGGGCCTCCACTCCTTCGTTGCCCCAGGGCCTCTAGACCTCCAAATCGGGCCCTGATTACTGTGTTCCGGTTTGAAGGATGCCGCCACTAGCGATATGCCAGGGCTGTTGAGACTAACCATCGAAAGTCTCGAGGCAATGAGCGCCAAAGCAGCGATGCAATGGACTTTGTTTTCCCTTACTATCAGGAGAGAGTCTGATCAATGAAATCAGACCAAATAATTTTTATATAAAAAGGTTAGTGTGGCGCCTGCATGCTTCATCTTCGCTTACAAACAGGCGAGTTAGTGGTCAAATGCCGACCTATCCGCGATAAAAAGAGACCGGTAAGTACTAACTGCTGTGCGAGAACACACTGGATAACGCGTTAATGCAATAATGCCGCCATTACTTAAATTGTAGAGATGAAGTATTTCTAGCCGAGGTGAACGTGGCGGAAATTCATAACGTAAAAAGGTACAGTTAGCGACAAGCCCCGACAGACATCATATCTCTACGACAGAGCGAGACGGAACCCAATACATTGATCATCCAATTTTAATTTTGTTGTACTAAAAATATAATAGCGAAATATGATTAACATTACACTTGATGAATCGGACGTTACCTGGTTAAAATCTTCTCTAGGGAGATCTCTCGGTGCAGACGCCAGCCATTCAGAAATAAAATATGGGCATCCGTCTTTATCGTCATTAGCAATGACCGATTTAAAAAACGATGTCACCGACCCATTGACCTCCCTACATACAGCTGCAGCCAGAAGTACGAACTTAAGCGGCGTACTCCCGCGATCAATCAGAGGAATCCGAGCGCATGGAGCGCGCACTGCACCGGAAGCGGCGTGCCTTCCGGCTGCGCGTCGGCGCCGCACGACACGGGACGGGGCGGCACGTGCGTGACATTGGCAGCGGGACCCCGTTACGGGATACCAGTTCCATTATTTGGGTTACGAAGTCGAACGGACATCGGATCCCGAGCGCGCCCGTCTGTTTGCCGAACGTTTGGTGCAGTCAAATTGAAAGTCGACCTGGTATTATTCTTAATGTTTTAAAATGATGTAGATACTCCCAAACATAAAAATGAATACATAGACAGATAACTCTTTACAAATAAAGCAATTAAGCTCTTTAACCCCTCCCTTCCCCTCTCTATGGTGATATTATATAATGGTGGATCACTCCGGCAAATTCTTACCACATTTTTAACGTTTTTTTTTTTGCCAATTACACTTGAATTACTCATTGTAGGTTCAATTAGACAAATCAAATACAAATCATACGGTAGTAAGTGGGTTGTAGCAACAACGTTCAACACAAGACTCCCATTCCGGTTCCTGACACTAATCTAGACAGATTGCCCGTCACGTTGGTTTTTTTATGTTCATAATTTGTTATAAGGACCTAATTATAATCTTTATTTTTTCTTTTAGTATTTCCGCAAAAAGCTGCTGTACAGAGCGTACTGTTGAAGTCAACACACGACGGTGTAAATGAGGGACAAAGTGAGACGTCTTGTTTGTTCTGGTGAAGGATCGGGGTCAAGTGCGGGCTGCAGCCGGTCCCGGCGGCGGCATTACTTTGAGACATTCGATGGGAGCACTTTTAAAATTTAAAGTTTCTACAACTGTATATTTTATTGGAAATCAAAATAGTTCTCAGCGGCGTCTACGACGGCAAACAGTTTACATAAAACCAGAGACGCACAGAAAAGAGTTCCACGCGGGCGTTCATTGAATCCAGGAGACCGCCGATCAAATAAAACATTTGTATTTGTATATTATTCTAACATTTTGACGATTTTAATGTTTCTTTTGTGATGTGCATTAGTTTTAAAATAAAATGAAATGTAAAAATATGTCTCTGGTTCCCCGGGAATCCTGTCGGGAGTAGAGTTCCATTTGCTTTTTTATAAATCCTAAACTAACGCACGATTATAAATAACTTAACTATTTTTTAACGCTGGATTGCTTCGACTTAATGTTTTTTTTAAAGCTCGACTGATGTTTCTGTTCGAGCTCTAGGAAAGCAAACAGAACTAAACTCTTTGGGCTTTTTTCGGTTATTTGTTACATGTTTTCCAGAAAATCCAGCCTTTATGTATATATGGCGACAAATATTTGAATTTCCGGCGACATTGTGTTCTCCGAGTCGGCATCGTAACATGCTTACCTGTATAAATAAGGCTCAGCCGGTTTCATTGTTGCTCGTCAACACTCCGCAGTGCGTGAACGTCGTGGATATGCTTTGAATTTCATAGATTTTCGTGGCGATTGGCTCTCAACAAAAATATTGTATAAATAAACGGGCTATCACACTTCCCGGTGCCTGGCAAATCTTATATTGATATGTTTTTGTTTGCCATGTTTAGCTGTTTGACGATGATTGCTGTATACAACATTGCAGCGATGATAGCTCAGTGGTACGCGCGGTCAGTTGTCACGTCGAAGAACGTGGGTTCCAACCCCAACAATTAGCTTGAGCTGCCGGTGAAGGAAAACATCGTGAGGAAACCACAGCGTGGTGGATATTTACTAGAACTCAGCTGGCTCGGCTCGGCTATCACAACAGTTCAAGTTGAAAATCTACCATCTAGCAACGGTGTGTTCCGGAAACCTCACTCGAGAGCCAGTTCAGTTCCAGGCTATAGGTGTGCTCCACCATCTTGGACCACACCGTTACTTTACATCAGCCGGTCATAGATATCGGAGCAGGAACGACCGTTGTTCCGGATGATGATGAACATGATATGAATGAAGTATAGAACAGACAGACAGTTTAGTGTGTGGTGTACCGTTCATGATGTTATCGCGTATGATCTGCACGTGGCTGTCGCGGTCGGGGCGCGTGTGCTCGTGCCAGAAGCCGACCACGTGGCCGAGCTCGTGCACCACGATGCCGAACTTGTCGCAGTTCTTGCCGATGGAGATCGCCTGCGCGCCGCCGCCGCGCTTGCCCACGAACGAACAACATCTGCAAGGCAACAGAGCTAGTTGGAAACACTCCTACTTACTCTATGTACATTACACTAATCACCATGTCAAGTATAACTAGTCTCGGGACCTCAACCCAAACCAAGCGCCATCTATCGCTTAGATGCTTCACTACCTGCTCGTCAAAAGCACAGAGTATACCGTTGCACAGATTAGGTTAAAAAATACATTTCAAATATTTCGGTCGTTTGCATCATTCTCCTGTTCACGGGCGGACGGGAAAATGCGAATAATTGGCAAAAAATATTAAAAATATTAAGGACATTCATAACGATATACCTAGATATATCGGGAGCTTGTTCCTCCACACGACCTCAGAGAACATACGGAACATTTGCCGGTGTATTAACATGTATTAACATATTTTAATCTAGACTAATCTTTTTTTATAAAGCGGACGAATTCGTCCTTGTGTTAAGGTACAATAAGATTTAATTACAAACTAAACTTCAGTCCTAATAGCATGTTATACCCGTCATTATTGCTTGTCATTAAAACTATTCTAGGTATCGCCGCCACAGTACCAGATATAGCAAAATTATAAAGCTGTTGAAACTAATCATCAAAAGTCTCAAAGTAATGAGCGCCAAAGCAGCGATTTGTGAATCGCTGCAATGGTCATGGACATGTGTTATCTCTTACCATCAGAAGAGCGTTTCGTTCGTCTCACAGTTCGATCGCATCGGTCGTACCGCGTCATGGAAAATAGCCTAAATGCTTTGATCAGAAACGGGCCACCACAATTCTGTGCTCCGTGTGTCCTCGTAGACCGCGGTGTCCAGCAGCCACGAGCTGCTGACGAGTTTGTCGCGGACCTGTTCTCCCATGTTTTCCATTACACTGATATGGATTGACAATGGTTAACCTAAGCGACTTGTCGTGGTCACCTGCGGCGTTGCAAAGTTTATCTAGACACGGTAAGGAATGACCGCGTTTACCCAGGCAACAACGCAAGCCTTTCAAACGCGACATCAGCCTGACGGCGAGCTCTCACAGACGAATAAATAGCTCAATTGTTCTGATTGACGACGCGCGTTAAGCCGACGTGGTGACACGTACAGGACATGCATATTGCTAAACGAATGAGGTTTAAATCTTTGACCTTCGCGCACATTCTGACCGATGATTTCCCAACGTTTTCTGATGGTTTTAACTCTACGCATAGCTCGTTTTAACATTATTTTTCCTCAGTCTGTTGGCCCGATACAAAACAAGCTGAGAAGGTGGTGTTTTCTAACTTCAGTGGTCGAAATCTATTTTGAATTTTCGACACTCAATTTAAAATCCTACAATTCCAAATTTAATGATGTCGAACGATATACAACTCCCGTGCTGCTCACTCTAATTTCCCAGCTACGTCTCGTAACTATTTTATGCCATGTATAAAGTTGTACAAGTATTACATTTCCATGGTATGAGTAAGTAGGTGCTTATTTTATGTATTATTTCTAAGTAGTGGCGCTAAGCGCTTCTAAGGCGCTTTTTATTTTTATACCGAGTCGCTTAAAATGAATTTCGTTCACCCTCGATTCGATCCCGGCCGTGACCTTCTAATCACGACCACCTGTGTAAACGGATTACTTGCGGGTTACGTCGCTCATTAGAGCATCCCTCCTCCTCCCTCCAGACGTCTTACGTACGAGGAAAACGCCTGTTTGTTCAGCTCGAGTAACTCCGATGTTTATTAGCGGAAATAGGACGAGGGCGGCCGTACACACGCGGACGGTATAATGAGAACTGTTCATTTTAGTTCTCATTTAGGTTTAATATTGTTAAATACATTTAGTTTGCGGAGTACGAGGGAGGGTTACTACTCTTAGTTAGTCGTTACTACTAGCATTACAGCCTCAAAACTAGAGTTTAGTTTATAGCTTACTTCAGCATATCGGGCACTCCATCTGCTGTTTGTCTGTGTTTATATAAAGACAGGCTTGAATTAGCCTTACGCGTGAGTTATCGGGCTGGCGGAAGTAGCGCAGGGGGCGTGAGAGTTACCCGCAAGGTCGCTCGGTGAACACGATGTAATCGTTGTGGAGTAACGCGTCGCGCTCGACGAACTTCACGCAGGTGGAGTTCTCCCAGTGACGCATGGCCTGCTTGAACAGCGACTTGTGCGCGCCGCTGAAGTTGCCGTCGATCTCGTACGGGATGACGCCGTGCTCCCAGATGCGCTCCTTGCGGTTGGTGGCCGCGCGCCGCGCCCTCCGCCGGACCTGCACCACAACGCCACGTCAACAAACTAATTAACGATCTCGCACTGTTAAAATAAATAATAAATATTAATTTATTATTTATTCAGGAGGTATATCTTCAGTGTATTTTCTGCTCAAAATTCGTTTTGTTTACGACAAGGGCGAGGATTTAATGTAATTTAAAACAATTATTTCACCAAAATAAATTTGAAACGTAAACTAAATTTTAAAAATTCTTTTAGATATATCATAGTTATTTTTCTAAAAATTAATTTTAATTTATACGCGGCTTATTAACATAAATAAAGAGACCGCGCTGCGAGGTCTAGTTTGCCTAGGCCTTCAAACGAGGCAGCCGCGCAGTGAGCCATTTAGTATATGTGCCTCGGAGTCACCGCCAGTTGAGCCCTACTGCCCCGAGGTTCTATGACGCGGTTCGCGTGGAGCAGAGCGTACTTCCCGCGACATGCGGTCCGCTCTGGATACGAATACAAATACTTTATAGATAGCGACGAGGTTAAGAGTCACATTCGTTCAACTCGCTATTTGCGTATTCGAGAGATATATTCGTAGTGCAAAAAATGTTTAGTTAAAAAACTAAAGCCGGAGCCTAAAATTCGACCCAATCAGACGAGATTATTCCCGACAAGTAAAACAAATAGTTTTGAGTCATTCCAGTGTCCATATTTCTAGTCCATCATCAAAACACGTGACGACATCGGCGGCGCCGCAGCGCGTGACGCGGGCGGTCGCGGGTCCGCCGCCACTTACCGACAGGTATTCACCTAACGGCTCGATCGCATTCTCGTTACAGTCTGTGTCGTGTGAGGCGCGCGACACACGACGCCGAGAGCTTCAGCCACAAACGCTAAATCTGTGAGTATTCTAAAAATGTAAGTCTCGCAGTATCTAGACCGAAGTCACGCGAGGGATCAAAAGACCCCCGGCGCGCTTTGACACGCGACCCCCCTTTGAACCTTTATACTTTACTCCTGCTCCGGCTCTGTCTGTAAGTACAAAGGCCGCGTGGGCCACAGAGGTGTGCGCGCCGCGACTGTGAACACCGACACTCCCCCATATACGTGTTTTAATTTTATTTCAATATTTTATAAACAGACAAACTAGGATTCAAAAAAATCGCAATACTTTCTTCCTTTTAACATTATTGTTCAAACAACTTTGTGATGCAAATTGCATACGGTTTACACCTCGTGCGTCAGAGACGTCGACCTTGCGAGTGTCGAGCGGCACGTCGACACTGACTATAGGGCTGTCCACTTTGCCTACTCGATTTATCTTTATCTTAATTCATCGCCGTTGTTTCAACAGCCGTCCAATTAAAAAGCTCTTTTCGTGTATCATTAGAGAGGTCAGTGATTGCCAACTAATTGTTCGATGGCTATCCCACCCCCCTGGAGGAGGAGGGGGGAGTAGGGGCCCATTTGCATAACGACATGCCACTGATTATACAGCCACACTAGTGATGCCAACTGGATTAGGTAGTAGGTACATATAGAGATGTGGATATGTGTAGAGAATGCCGCGCGTGAAGGTTTTTCCGCAACTATTCATTTTCTAAGATAAAAAAATAGGCAGTAATGGGGACCGACAGAAATGGAAACTTAAGACAGGTCACATTAGCATGTCGGTGACGCGAACCCGAGTATTTTGCCCCGACCAAAAATGGCTTGTGTGTGTTTATAGTGTACAAGATTTCGTCATCACATGTCCTCCATGTACCAACACAGGGAAAATCTAATTATTTCATCCTTCCGTTCCTATATAGTCCCTTATTCCTTCAAAACAAATCAATTAATTTGCGAAGTACAGGTAAAGAAGAAGTACATAAAAATATTAAAAATATGGTTTCATTGTACTTTTTTTTCTCTTTCTTCGTGGCATCGCACTCTGCGCATTCTGCCAGTTTCAATGTTTCTGTATTTTGTATTTATTTATTTTTATGTTTTTGTTTATTTAAGTACAGTTTTGGTCAAGTCCAGTCCGTGCCAGTCGAATCTAGTCATTCTCTAGTAAAGTAGTGGCGACTGTACTGTAGCTTCAATGGAGTTTTGGACGCAACATGAAAAGTCATGTTTCACCGCATTATATCACTCTCCCACACTCGCGTTTGTAATTCGGCACTTTATGAATAAAACACCACTATTTTCATACATAAACACTCGAAAAAAACACTAGTTTTGGAAAAAATACAATGTGGCGAGACTCTACTCTTTCCACGTTGCTGCCAAAACTCTTCACTGTACTCGACCCATAGCGGGTGAGCAGATCTCTAAGCACAAATATAACGATTTTTGCTGGCAATTGTAATAAGTGTAATAAGTATAGGTGTTGACATGTCAGTAACGCGATAACAACCCGGGACAACCAAACCGCGAGTCCGTAAGTAAGTAAGTAAATACATTTAGATAATTTTATGAACGTTTTTGCCATGACAAGTAAAACAAATATGAACTGATTAAAGCTAAGGCTCACAACATTTGAACACGGACGTAAGCCTCGCCAGCGCTCCTGTGAACGCACCCATCTATCAAAACCCAATTTCCGAGCCCACAATAGACTAAAAATAAAATTAAATATCAAAATAGTGATAGCACTCTGGCCGCACGCCAACGATCGAACCGCATTCGGGTGTTTCACGTCCGCTGCATTTTTAGGGTTCTGAATCCGCGGAGCGTCCGACGAGACACCTCTACTGAACACTCACAGCCTATTTATCGAGTCACATGTCCGCCTACCGGGCCTTTTATGGCTGTATCTTTGAACGGTATAAGCCACTACTTTAAAAAATAATAATTTGTGGCGGATTATCTACATGGTTAAAATATTTGCAGAAAGAACGTATTTTTATTAGCATATTAAAGATTCCAAGCTAACCCAAATAACAAAATAACTTGTTTGGTAAACAGAATAGTTGTGCAGCAGAGACAAAGAACCCTCGTTACACGAGATCGACTTGCACTTAACCTATTTCCTGGCTTATACATATACACTTGCACGTCTGCCTGCAGACTAAATACACTATGATACCGTTTATAAATAAAATACATGTATTGTACATGTATTCTAGCAAAATAAATGATTCCATTTGTATGCGTCAATCTATTTGTTATTCTTCGTCTTATTCTATATCATACCGCGAGTCTGCCGAGGGGCTTTTAGCTTTGTATGATTGACGCAAGAACGTTAACACTACAAAAATGTATGAAAATATTGTTTTCATTCACGCCTAATACATTTAATTGTTTTATGTACCACGTTTTATAGCAATTTTCTATGCAATCGCACCTGAACAGGAACTAACGCACCTCAGATTCAGACTTACATTACTTGAATACCAGCTGAAACAAAATGTTAGTACATAACAGCAAGGAAGAGCCCTGACCTCTGTAAGGTTGTAGAACTGGCTCTCAGCGGCGTCCAAGTCCTCCTCCGTGTCGCGATGGAACCAGTTGTCGAACCGTTGAGTGTCCTCGGTGCTGTTCGTCGCGGCGCCGGCGGTCGCTTTCGGCGGAGCTCTCAGCTCGAACCTCTCTTCGAACTCGTGCTCCGGTATCTCAAATTTCTTCTCTTCTCTTATCTGCTCCCGGCTGCTGTGCTTCTTGTGGTGACGAAAAAACTTTTTTCGCACGAAGTGAGATCCTGTACTGTTGGCCTCGATGACGGAATTTTGGCCTTGTCTCTCGCTCGAGTGGATATTTCTTAAACTACAAAAAATAATTACATTAATAAATAATTATAACCTATTACGTTATTTATACTTTGAATGTTATACTATTTTTACCAAAGTTCCTGGATTATCGTTGAAATATAACATACGGTAAATACTTAATTATTCGTATAATCTTCAACTCGACTTTTATCTGCGCTTATAGAGTTACAGATTTTTTTAACTAAAAAACGTACTCGAAATGCACATTGTTATTAACGAAGTCGGTAATAAAATCAAGTTAAAAAATGTACTTGGTTTAAGTAACATTTGTCCACATTTATGTGGACAAATGTTACTTAAAACTTTAATTGTTTAAAAACACGGATGTCTTACTGCAGCTCAAACCCTTGGACTGCTGCTCAGACCAGCACGCGACTAATGAGACGTACTTCAAGAAATGTTGGAAACGCTCGTCGGGACGCCGCAGCCCTCGTCCGAGATTAAACGCGGCTAATGACTGGACTCGAATGCAGATTGTAGAACTTGACGGCGCCTCGCTGGAGCCATCCTCGCCTGCTTCTATGAGGTAGGTACACACCACGCGAATAACCAAAGTATCGAGTACCAAGCGCCAGCGAAATGTTCATCGTAGATAATAAAAATTTAAATCATTAAGTTACTCGTACACGTAGTTTAAATATTCTTGTCGCTTTCGGACGTGTCCAGATGACAAATAGATTCTACAGTAAAGTTGCAGTACGCGTGTATTTATTAGTAGAATGACGCGCGGCGCTGGCTCCGTGCCGGTGTGTGGTCGTGAGCGGCGACCCTAAAGTGTTCATTACGCGCGGCGCTGGCTCCGTGCCGGTGTGTGGTCGTGAGCGGCGACCCTAAAGTGTTCATTACGCGCGGCGCTGGCTCCGTGCCGGTGTGTGGTCGTGAGCGGCGACCCTAAAGTGTTCATTACGCGCGGCGCTGGCTCCGTGCCGGTGTGTGGTCGTGAGCGGCGACCCTAAAGTGTTCATTACGCGCGGCGCTGGCTCCGTGCCGGTGTGTGGTCGTGAGCGGCGACCCTAAAGTGTTCATTACGCGCGGCGCTGGCTCCGTGCCGGTGTGTGGTCGTGAGCGGCGACCCTAAAGTGTTCATTACGCGCGGCGCTGGCTCCGTGCCGGTGTGTGGTCGTGAGCGGCGACCCTAAAGTGTTCATTACGCGCGGCGCTGGCTCCGTGCCGGTGTGTGGTCGTGAGCGGCGACCCTAAAGTGTTCATTACGCGCGGCGCTGGCTCCGTGCCGGTGTGTGGTCGTGAGCGGCGACCCTAAAGTGTTCATTACGCGCGGCGCTGGCTCCGTGCCGGTGTGTGGTCGTGAGCGGCGACCCTAAAGTGTTCATTACGCGCGGCGCTGGCTCCGTGCCGGTGTGTGGTCGTGAGCGGCGACCCTAAAGTGTTCATTACGCGCGGCGCTGGCTCCGTGCCGGTGTGTGGTCGTGAGCGGCGACCCTAAAGTGTTCATTACGCGCGGCGCTGGCTCCGTGCCGGTGTGTGGTCGTGAGCGGCGACCCTAAAGTGTTCATTACGCGCGGCGCTGGCTCCGTGCCGGTGTGTGGTCGTGAGCGGCGACCCTAAAGTGTTCATTACGCGCGGCGCTGGCTCCGTGCCGGTGTGTGGTCGTGAGCGGCGACCCTAAAGTGTTCATTACGCGCGGCGCTGGCTCCGTGCCGGTGTGTGGTCGTGAGCGGCGACCCTAAAGTGTTCATTACGCGCGGCGCTGGCTCCGTGCTGGTGTGTGGTCGTGAGCGGCGTGTTCCCTAAAGTGTTCATTACGCGCGGCGCTGGCTCCGTGCTGGTGTGTGGTCGTGAGCGGCGACCCTAAAGTGTTCATTACGCGCGGCGCTGGCTCCGTGCTGGTGTGTGGTCGTGAGCGGCGTGTTCCCTAAAGTGTTCATTACGCGCGGCGCTGGCTCCGTGCTGGTGTGTGGTCGTGAGCGGCGACCCTAAAGTGTTCATTACGCGCGGCGCTGGCTCCGTGCTGGTGTGTGGTCGTGAGCGGCGTGTTCCCTAAAGTGTTCATTTTTTCACATTTCCCATTTCACGGCCGAACCCCACGTATCCATCTATACCGTTTTCCGTATATCACGATCTATATGGATTTCCAAAACCTATCGGGAAATATTGAACATACATATTTGAGTGCGTTAGTATGTAAATTCCCAGATTTGCACCGAATATCAGATTCCTTTGAGTCCCCCTTCCACCCTCTCAAGGCTTGAACTGGCCTCGATCCATTCCAGTAAACTATTTCCATAATCTGAACTAATGCCTGCGGAGGGTTTACTTGTGCCGCAATCAAACAATACATTTCACATTACCGAATTTTAGTATAGTGACACAATTCACTAAAACCAAACGGTATCATGATCAGCACCAAACGATAACAAGGGGCTGAGTCGTGCATCGTCATTTCATTTATTTACCCATTTTAAGATAACGTTTTACGTTGGTATTTCTTCACATAACAAATGACGTTGCATATTTATTAGACATCAGATAACAAATATAAGTACCAATAAATGTAACATAGATTAAGATATTTCTATATGGACTGTATTCGAATAAACAAATAAAACGTACTTAAATAATATTAGCTCTAACTCACCGTCTTCTGTTGCCGTGTCTTCGTCTTCTTTTCCTTCCACTGATATCTTCTACGAGGTTCTGTAAGCTCTCTGTCGGTCGCAACACATCGTTTTTTAATGATTTCAGATCAAACTCTTCACCAGTCTTATTTATATTTAACTTTTCGTCTTCTTCACTTGAAGGCAACACCCCGTTAGTTGGAGCGGGAGCTACGGTCACATTATCTGGCATCTCTTTGAATTTGATGTTATTGTTTTTGTCCCCAGTTATTTCTCGGCTGTTGCTTTGAATTTTGTTAGTAATTTCGTCAGCTTTGCTGCTAATATTCGAAAGTTGGATACGTGGAAAGAGTTCGTCTAAATTTAAAATATTATCAGTAGAAATATTGACGACTAAAACGCCGTCCTGTTCTAAACTGTCTGACTCGGTTAGGTTGTCCATGATCGTTTCATTGTTGTTTAGATTTGTTTGGTTTATACTTTTGGTGAAATTCTCTGTTTCTTCTGGGGGTAATTTCCCATTTTTTAATAACACGGATTTATCTAAACCAGCAGGAAGTGTCTGAAAGTAAAGATAACAATTAGGTATCTCCCAACGTCCTCACACGTCCTCGAAGGCATGGGTTGGAAATGAAATGTAAAGATAACAATTAGGTATCTCCCAACGTCCTCACACGTCCTCGAAGGCATGGGTTGGAAATGAAATGTAAAGATAACAATTAGGTATCTCCCAACGTCCTCACACGTCCTCGAAGGCATGGGTTGGAAATGAAATGTAAAGATAACAATTAGGTATCTCCCAACGTCCTCACACGTCCTCGAAGGCATGGGTTGGAAATGAAATGTAAAGATAACAATTAGGTATCTCCCAACGTCCTCACACGTCCTCGAAGGCATGGGTTGGAAATGAAATGTAAAGATAACAATTAGGTATCTCCCAACGTCCTCACACGTCCTCGAAGGCATGGGTTGGAAATGAAATGTAAACAGCCCAAAATGCATCTTACCTTTGTCATCAGTACAGCATCATTATACTTTTTAGGTTTATCTTGCGATAGCGCGAGAGGTTGTTTTGTTCTCTTTCTCAATATATCCGGCATTCCCTCTTCTTCCACCTGTAATCCTTCGAGCAGTACTTCTTTTTTTAGTCTTTCCACTTCTTCTTGTAATGACTTATTGATCTTGGTATCAGGCGGCTTTGTAGCTGAGCGATAGAAATCGGAGTCAGGAATCGCGATGTCGCCTTGGAAATTACCTGCAATGGAAGAAAAAAGATGCTATAGAATGTTATTCAGAGTTTTTCAGAAATCTTTTGTTTTATTTGAACTACTTTTATATCCTATCTAATTTTGACATCATCGTGAATGATGAAAGCATCTTGTATTGTGCTCGCATGAGCAATCCGGTGAAACCGCAGATAAAACGAACATAGTGACAATAATAAACATAAATCTATTTTTAAAATAAAAATGTTATCGTTGTTTCTAAAACATAGGTATCTATTATTTTTAGGTATTATTCGTTGTATTCCTTAGAATATACATTCAACATATTCTACTCTATAGAACGGGTATAATATAGATGCCGCATCTAATCTCTGTAATCCTGCAAATGACAGGCATTGGGTTGGATCATTTGTTGCGCTGTATTGCGAACGTTTCACGATTGTTTGCTGTTCAGCACATTTGAGGACGTCCGTCATAGCAACGTTTCCATACAGAGCTCCGCAGACGGGGCAGTATTTAGAGCTCACACTATCGATGTGTTCAGTGAACTTTATTATTGTATAAATCCCATACTTTCAAATTATGGCTGATAGGCTTGGTGTTTGACCATAACTCACCAGATGTTAAGTGACGGTGTAGTCGAAGATGGTAAAGGACACCTAGCCTGGAATGGAACTGGCTCTCAAGTGAGGCTGCCGGAACACACCGTTTGATGCTTGGCGGCAGATTTTTAAACCTGAGGGTGGTGGCTAGCCCAGCCGAGTACTAGAAAGTACCCTACCACCACGCTATGGTTTCCTCTTGATGTTTTCCTTCACCGGCAGCTCAAGCTCATTGTTGGGGTTTGAACCCACGCCATGCGAACCGACCGCGCTTACCACTGAGCTATCATCGCTAGAATCAAATTAAACTTTAAACCTTGTGAGGGTCTGTGCGTACTCTGCTGTCAGTTACAGTATTCTTATACGAAGTCGCTGGAAGAGCCACGCGGGGCTGTCATTTTAAATAATCTAAAGAAGTGAAGTCGAGTGGAGCGTCGTTCTACAATGTTTATAAATTGAGTAGGGTGTAGGCTGGCAAGGCTAAGTCTACCAGTCATCCAAGAAATGTATGTTCCAGCTATAAAGTCACGTGGTGTATGCAAAAACTTTTTTGATGGCGAGTATCGTCGAAGCTCCGATAAGTGAGCGACCGCCCTTTGTCCCCGCCGTTCTGGATTCTCCGTCCGCAGCCTGATATCAAACTCGTCGGCCATTATCGAATTCGATCGTCAACAGGCGCGCTGTTGAATATTCATGCGGATCGTAAACTGCAGCGTACATTGCGCGTTGCATTCGCACACGCGGAGTATTAATTAATGGCTGGCGAGCAACGGACGCCATCTGCGCCAGGACACGGCCGGAGCCGTTAAATTTTATGATCGAGCCAGATGTGCCTGGTTAATGGTTGCATCGGTGTCTTGTTGGCATTCTATTTAGTTGCGAAAATTGGTTTTAATAATCGAGTGCGTAGATACTAGTAAGCATTCACTACTATTTTATTAATAGGGATGCTCTTTGAAATTAAAAATAGTCTGTTTTAACTCACGAGCATTTAAATGCTAGACATTATTTCCTCGGGCTTAGATTAGTAATGGGTCTCCTCGCGCGGTCGGAGCGCAAAAATAATTTAAGTCCTCAGGTGTGCGCCGACTGTCCTAGTATGCTGGTGACATGAAATGCGCTTCACTATTTCCCTTCACTGATTCTTTTTTTAAGTAAAAGTAAAGAGACGAACAAGACGCTTTCATAATAGTAAGAGATAACCCATGACCATTGCAGCGATACACAGAACTTTGAGTAGTAACAAAGTCTAGGGCATCGCTGCTTTAGCGCTCGTTACTTTAACGCTTGCGGTTAGTTATTTTTAATAACTTGATTTGTATAATATGGTTTATTCAATTAATTTATTTTACAATCAGCTTTCAGCTTGTGGTTGGTAGCCAGCCGAGTACTAGAAAGTACCATCCCACCATGCTATTTCCTTACGTAGTTTTCTTTCACCGACAGCTACTTATAGCTGGGATTGATCCCACGCACTTTAGCACCACACTGGGCCGAAACCACTGAGATGCTCCATTCGCCCCGCACTTACCTAATAACTAATATTAATTAATAACGCAAGTAACTAATATTAGAAGGTTATAAAATTAGTTTCAACTTTTCTGGTAAACCCCACTGAAGAGGGACGGCCATTTAAGTAACCTTTAAAACACGATAATGTAATGTCGTGGCGCGGGGGCTCCAAATAATAAAGTGTCATTAAAAGGCGCGACTAACGGGTCTGCGGGGTCATGGAATCGCTCGGCAGTTTATAAGCCTCCGGCACGGGCCCGCGGGCCCGCGGGGCCGCGGGGCTGCGGCTGCGGGCTGCGGGCTGCGGGGCTCAGGTGGAGGGCGGCAGAGTGGCATTAACGCAAAATGCTATTTTAACTACTATTTTTTAGTACTATTATTTGAAATGATTAACTTTTTAATAGATAAGTAGGTATTTTGGAAATTGCTCCTCAAAACGAATCAATCAAGTCCAAACTTGATGGGTTTTATCTTGTTTAGTTCAGAAATTCCTATGGCCATCTTTTGTCTCCATCATCAGACCGGCTCCTGGGTACCATATTGTATTGTCACTGAAGATATATATTAAGTACACCAAGTTTGAAGCCAATCGGACATCGGGAAATGGGCCAAAATTTAACTTGCAAGAACTGACCCGTACATACATATAAAGTTATATTGCAAGTTAATTATAAGCTTGTGAAAATGAGGAAACTGTTCCTCTTTATTTACAATTTGGTCCGGTTTATATGCACGGCTTGCTTTATCCCGACATTTAATAAAATATTGCGTCTAAATTATACCTAAATATAGATTAATAAAGTTCGAGAGATAAATATACGCTCGGGATATTATTATACAATTGGCGCATTTCCTCAGTATTCGCGAGACATCACCTGAAAATGGCGGAAAATCGTCCTCCGTCTGGCGGCGGCCTAGGGCTGCGTGCCAGACACTTTTGTCAAGCGTTGCGATTTATAATTATTGTGATATAAGCAAGAGAGGCAAACAAACAGACATTTTGCCCGATGGTAAGCTCATGTCACCTTAGGATACAATACTTTGCCTTGCTTATTTTTGATGACATGGGGGATGGGAGAATCTAAATGGTGATGACGTCAGCAATGTCATATTGGCTGGAAGAGACCACTTCACTAGTGAAATCAATGTGTACGTAAACATAGGAGGGGAAGAGTTTTGCTTACTTTTGCTGGCAAGGGGGAGGGAGGGGAGGGCCTCTTACTGGAATATGCTTACTGTCCAATATTAAAAACGTGGGACGTTACGATAAAAAAAAATGTGGTATTGCGATGTCCTACCCTCATTTAAGTCTTATAAAAACGTAAGGTTGTCACCACGGCACACTGCCTGTATCAGCAGACCGTTCTGAAACGACACCGCGATACGAGCTATGACCGGATTCAACGACGCCGACGACCTAAATCCATCTTCCCGGTTAAAATTGCGATGTTTTTAATTATGTGATCAAGTCGCGAAGTGTAAAAATGACAAAGTAATATAACTAATGATTATATTATTAAGCATTTATTTAGGTTAATATAAATAAAATCCATTTGTAAACAACTCCTACACTTTCTGAATCGGTCGGTCGCGCCAGCCCTGCACACGACGCCCGCGGCATACCCCGCCCGCCCATTCACGGAGGTATTTCTAAAAAGCATTGATTTACAAATCGAAATATTTTTATTTATTCGAGCTATGAATACTCAGCAGGAATTACTGGATTTGAATTCCTAATCTTTAGGTTTGTTTCATCTCGTTTTCGTTCAAGTCGATTCCCGTTAGCGAGCACTTGACCAGGCAGGTGGCTTTCTGAGGTCTTAAGATTTCAAAGAGAGTTCGTACACAAAATGAAGTCAGCGTGAACGTGTAATTTGCCGTTCATTCAGAGCGCGACTGAAAGCCAATTCAACGTCGTTGGATTGGTTCACTGTTCAATTCTTCACTTTTGATTCGATTTGTGAACAGAGGTTCCACTTCGAGTAAAAGATGTTGCAAGAACTGAATAAGAAATCAGACCCTAAGAGTGAACTGGCGGCGCGGCCTGTTTATTCATGCCATCGCGGCCAGGGGTGCCGCCCCGCCGCGGACGAGCGTCGTTGTCTCCACCTCCAGCACAGCGACGTCTCGCTAAAAGACGTCGCGTTTCATGTGAAGAAACACAAACTCAGAATACATATGCGCGCACCATGGCCATCGTACGCGATACGCTGTCTTTTGCGAGACAAGCTAAATGATAGGTGTGACATTTGGGATTCTAGGTGTGACAGGCTGAATGCTAGGTAAGACAGGTTGAATAATAGGCGTGACACACTGAATGTTAGGTGTGACAAATTGAATACTATGTCAGGTTGGATGTTAAGTGTGACAGGTTCAATGCTAGACGTAACTGGTTGAATGCTAGGTGTGGCAAGTTGGATACTAGGTGTGATAGGTTGTATACTAGGTGTGCAAGGTTTGTGGGGGGTACGTGGGGATGCAACGCGAAAATATTGATGAGCGTGATTTCCTTTGCAGGCAACAAGAGTTTTTTTGTGCCGCTACAACGGCAACGATGAATAATTTTATAACAATTGTAATCGATAATTATCGATTTATTTTAATAAGCGTCAACAAAATTAAATATTTACACAGGAAAGGAGGGTAGTGCACTCTTACTCTCGTGTCGTTTCATTCATGCGAAGTAGGGCTCACATACAATTAGCTTATCTTTATACCAGCTATCTTTATTAGGATAAGAACACTTGCGTTAACTATAATATTATCTTCGGTATCAAGTCACGCGACGCGCGCCGATTACTACCCGAGATATGTCTGGAAACGAAAAATAAAGGGAAGCAACAGAAGATGATGGTAAGTTATCGGCGCGAAACTTGCCCATGGGCAAGGATGACTCGGACTATCGGACTATCTATTTACTGCTGAGTGTAGTGGATTGAAACAGTGAGTTTGGTGAGTAGGTATTGAGCTCCAAGGAATGCGGCGCGGCGAGCGCGCGAGACGCGAGCTGTATGCAAGCATTCCGATATCAAAGCCAGTGTATCGCTGCCGACACTAACAAGTACTTTCCGTCGAGGTCGACGATATTTTGGTTTCGGGTGTGATCGCCGCGCCGCCAGTGCCGCCGGGCGCGGGCACGCGCGAGGTTGCGTCAGCTGTGTTGTGATGATGTCATATCTACTGTTATTTCACAATCTATTTTGAAACCTAGATTTCTAGGAAAATTTTTGTCGAGTGGAATTCATATCGAGGTATGTTTTTTGTTGTTTTATATGTTCGTGTGGTGATTATTTATTGATGAAGGCCGGGAACTGCAGGCCGTCGCCGCTCGGTGGTGTTAGTTTAGTTTATTGAATCGTGGCAGCCTTGATAGGTCAGAATTCATATAATTTAGTAATGATGTTTTATTTTGTGTTTCCAGGTTAAAGTGGATACAATTGTTCATTACCAATTAAACAGTAACAAAATGGCTCCTCTAACATTAGTAGGGAAGAATTTAGGGGAACGCCACCGCTACCTCAACGATGCAGTGAATGAAGCTTTCAGAAGTCGACGAGACTTCGAAAACTTTGAAGGTGCTCCGGAAAAATCGCCGGTCGATAGAATTTTCAAGATAAACCTCGCTTCTAAACTCCGCAATGTTGACTACGTTATAAACAATCTTAAGGATGATGACATGCTATACGTAAGCAAAGCGTTAAAATGTAAGTGGCTGTTGGAGTCTGAGTATGAGCATGTCATAAACCCGCGGCATCTGGAAGACCGCCTGTATCCGTGTATGGTAGCCACGGCTGTAACAAAAATGAAACACTGGTTGTTTGTAAGTCTAAAAGACCCGATTAGATGCCAAAAGTTCTTTCTCTATTACCGTGAAACAAACTTTAAGCTTGCCGTAAAATTTCTTAGAAACTGTGATGCAGAATTTATAAAAGAACAGTTCCCTAAATATATAGGAACAGTCACGCCTCATGATTTTAAAATTTTGTGTGAAAGGAGCCCGCTAGTTGCCAAAATGTTTTTCGATACGTTAATCGCCGACGAAAATGTTAAAAATATGTATTTATCTAGAGAAAAACAATATTTTGCAACGTTGAAATCTTTACTGAAAAGCAACGGCACAATGGTGCTAGATGTAACCGAAAAATATTTCAATAAACAAAAAATAAAACCTTTTAATTCAAAAGCTACAAAATTTATAATGAAACATCACAGAGTGAGATTTCTTCAGAAACCGCAGTTATATACAGCGTGGTTGCTGGACGTGAAGACGCTGGCGAGCTGCCTGAGCACCGAACACGCTATTGAACTCACATTAACGTTGGCCAGGGACAATTATCTGATTTCTGAAAATTGGTTTACTTACAAGAAAGTTGAACCATTAATAAGGCGCATCAAGCCTGAAGACAGACGTGCTATAAAGAAAAAGGTTTTTGTCGACAAAGATGTTGGAATCATTGTTGAAAAATGGCCGTATGACATGCCATCGGCGCCCGTGTGCACTCCAACAATATTACCAATATTCAAGGATCATGAAAAAAAGCCCTTTGAATATTATGGTGAACAGGATTTTAGAAAAATGCTAAAAAAGAGAAAATATGCTAAATGGGGTAATTTCAAGACTCCGAAAACTATGTTAGATAAGTTATTCGACGAATATCGTGTAGCGAGCTACGACAAAACTTTATTTGAGTTACGCAAAAAATTAAGAACGGAGAGTTCAGCTCAAACCCGGCAATACATGATGTTAGTCCTAGTCAGCAAATCTGGAGGGCACGAAGACAACATCGCTGCTCTGATACAGCTGCTGGGTGATTACAAGAACGAACCTTCTCAAATACGAGCCGCAGTAGTGCGCAGTCTGGTGAAACGCGCCCGCGTGTGGCGAGCGCCCGCGCACACCTGGAACCAGCTTCTAGAGTTTTCTCATGGGCTGGGCTTGGATGGGAAATCACCAGAAACCAACTGCATCGAAGGCATCCATGCAGTTGTCATTCGACAAATACTAGACGAAAGGACATGTAACAGTGAAATTTTTTCTATCTATTTAAACAACTTTTCGACTCTTAAAGAGTATTCGCTTTCAAAAGAAGAAAAACATGTGATCTCTGATATTTTACCGGAACTACTATTCGCAAAAGTATGTGATGAAGCCAAATGTGAGCATGCCACAACCCTAGAGAAACTACTTGACACTCTTACTGCGTTTAGATTATCAATCGCAGAATATCCCGGTCTAATTTCCAAAATTGAAAGTTTAGCTAGAGACGATATCCGGCTCGTCGAGACAGTTCTCATCCGACTGTTTAGATCTAGAATCGCTCGGCGAGAACTATTCGCAGTAAATTTTGAAATATTAGGAACGGAAGATTCGTACCTAAATGCGTTGCGTCATGACGTCGGAGTCATATCAATCGACAAACTATTAGAAAGTACAATATCGAGTAACAACACTTTTAAATATCTAAATTTTATTCGAAAAGTTTCAATTTATTTTATTGAAGAGGGAGGTTTAGCTAAACAATTGTTGGATGTTTTCAAAGAACAAGGTTACCTAAAAGTTTTGGCAAAACCTTTGGTTTTACTTTTAGGAGATGAGTTAAAGTTATACGTTAAAAATGTCGATATTTCGAAAGTGGACAAGAATCATAAACTGTTTGCTGCGGCGATCCGAGCAAATTTACATGTGTCGAGGCCCGCATTCGAAATAGACTCTTTCGGTTGGTCAGCTGTTGGAACAAAAGCCGTAGCCAATAAAGTTCTAGTATGTCGCGCGACAGAAGTCGATAATAACGTTCAAAGGTTACTTCAGAATAAGCCAACAGCTAGATTAGCGCATGCCCTTGCCAAAAAGAATGGCAGGAGTAACTACATAGACTGTTATACGGTTTTGAGTAACTTTAAACCCACTGCGGCTCTGAAATTGGGACTTAAAATTTTGGTTAGTGACCAAATCTCAGCATGTCAATCAAATTTTTGGAATATTTTAAAATCTTTGTTGAAAAAATTTTGCACCGATAAAGATTCTAAAAAATATGTAAAATTACCTGGTATGTCTTCAATATGCGTTCAAATACGACCAGAATACAGTGTAATTCTTTATAATATGTATAAGAAGGAATCCTATTACAAATCTATCCCTCTTCTCTGCCATATTGACAATCATTTGTCTGATGTACCCCAAGACGTTATAGACAACTTATTAGTTGAATATTTGAATGACGGTTTACCTAAACTCTCAGACGAGTATCGGGACATTTTCGATGGAGATTGCAATTGCCTGTATGTAAGAATAGCTATCAAATATATGCTGTTATGTAAAACCGAAGAAAGTCAAAAAGAGAAGTATGAGCGGATAGGGGTGAGGTTGTTCAGTAAAATGACCGCCTGGTTACATTCTGATAAAGACAAAAGGCATTGTAGCAGATATTTAGAGGAATCGTTGGCCGCTTTTCGATATTATACAGTCTTTTTAAACGACGAATATGTAACTTGCATGCCGATTATGACAAAAGCTTTGGCGTGGATGAAAGAACATCTTCCGATGGAGAAATATTTCAAGTATTTCGTTCACATGCATTTAAATATGTTGTATTACACGGCAATCAAGGATAGTATTGCCTCGCTTCCGACGCGTTGCATCGACGACGGCGACCAGACCGAAGCTAGAAGGACGGTTGGAAATCTTTTTGGGAAATACATCGCTTCCGAAATCAATAACTTAAAAAATACATACTTTAACTCGGTTCAATACATGTATAAGGATATCATTTTACTTTTGGGAGATAATTTTCTCCATTCTTGCGACATATATATTAAATCTTTGATCGACGGTCTCTTGGAGCACACGGAAGAGACGAACGACGTGCTGGCCGTGTACTTGTCGCGCGACAGAAGCCGCTGCCTCACGAGAGCGTCTCGAGAACATGTTTTACTTAGATTAAGAAAATGTCAAAACATTGAAACACAAATGGTTTTCTTCGCTGAATCGTTTTTACACACTTAGTCGTGTTTATGCGTTCTCGCGCCGGCGCCCGCGCCGCTCTGTATGTCGTCTTTGAATGTCATGTCGAATCTTACTGTAAAATTACTATAAGTATTAAATAACGGATTTTTTCAAATTCTTAAACGTCGTTAGTATTTAATGATTATATATATTTTTTTCAACTGCAATGTGGATTACGTAGTTTAATGCTAGTGCTACTATTTTTTAAAGGTATAGCTAGACTAAGTATTTTTCTTATGCATATTATTTTGCCCGTACCTATATAAGTACATATATTATTGTTACATCGACATCGTTTTGTATGTTATCTAACAGGCGTGGTCGTAAGTTAGCGGAGCCTTAATTTGAATAGCACTCAGATCTGTTTTTAGTTACTGAGTTTTTCGTCGTAACATTATATACATTTCATCATATATTGCTGTCGTATTAATTTAGATTATAAGTTAATTCTACATGTATACCAAATCTGTGAGATTTTTCTCCCCTGAGAAATAGACAGACGCCCACCAAAATATTTACCATGAAGGCTCCTTGCAACCCCTCGACACAGAACCCTAAAAAAGCTTGGAAAAAGAAAGTGTCAATAGAATATTTTTACGACAAAAGAATCTTAACATTACTGGCAAAGTATACCGTCAGCAAATATATCGAGGCCTCTCCGCGCACGGCGCGCGACTGCCATCCATTTATATATTTTCATCTTTCGCACGAATAACGGAGTCGACGGAGATCTGCTCAGGCTGGTAGATGCGAAGGTTTTCAGTTTAAAAAATAAAGCTCTAGTTAAATATTTGAAATGAAAATGGGGCGTTTAGAAATATTGAAAATGAGTTTACAAAAATGAGTTTTCTTTTAATAATAAGAATAAGAATTTTTGGGCCGCGCGTTATTGGTTATGTAATTGTTTAAAAACATGTTTATTCTCAATGCGGCTCGTCTATAAAACCTGACATCGCAATGGCCGCGCTGTAACCTGTAACACTGTAGCATCTCTGTGAGTACCGCGGAACTGTGACGTTCTTGTTCCGAAAAGCACGCCTTCCACACGTCGGAACGGGCGTGACGATGACGGACACAAAAACAATAATTATGTTTTTTTTTTTTAAATTTAATTGATCGCTTTTGTAGTGAAAACTTCATTAGTCGAGCTCGTCGGTCGGTAATATGTCGCAATAGCCGGAGTAACGAGCTCACAGAAGAGAACCCAGTGTCTAGTGGTTCGCCGACAAGTACAGCTCCACCGATTAAAGTTTCCGTCGGGAGTCAGTCGTGGAGGAACTAGGATAGTGGCGCCAGTCGACGCGCCGCCACGCACCGGCGCGCCCGCGGGGGCCGGCCGGACCGTCGCGAGCTGCGGCGCTCGTTTATTTATAAATGCTCTGGCCGAGACTATATCTCCATATCTTCAACTCGATGTCGATGGGTGCGCCCGCGAGCCTCCCCGGAGCCTCCCCGGAGCCTCCCCGGAGCTGGTCGGGGACGTCATATGACTGGAGTAATGGCGTGTAGCAGTCGATGTAATTATTGACTGCTAACTAACGACCGACTTAACTAACAGCGAGTGTGTTTTTTACATTCGTCATAATCATTATGGTAAATCTAGGTAGTAGATCTCGTTAGCAGGAGGCCAGGAAGTCTTCTAGGTACTCTGCTGCCAAGCAGTAGTGAGTATACAATTGTGTTCCGGCTTGAAGGGCACAGCAGCTATGCGAAATTACAGGGCTGTCGAGTCCATGACAGCTCCGTAGGCTCATCGGTAGTATATCTGCTTTAAGAGCCATAGGGCGTGGGTTGATTCCCATCCGAGACAAACATTTCGTGGTACAAACAAATGTTTGTTCTGTGTTTGGGTGTTTTGTATGTGTTATAAGTATGTACCTGCGTACAAAAAAAAAAGTATTTTGTCACGTATCTGACTTCCATAGTAGAGTTGGTAAGTTTAGGTTCAGATGCTATGTGTGATGTCCTGAGATATTTATTTATCACTTTATAGAAGTAGTGATTCCCGCGAGCAGGATCCCGCGCGGCGCCGCTCGCAGCGGACACAAGTAAATGCACATCTCTTTCCGGCTTCCTAGGGATGAGGTAAAATTGACGATATTTTCATTTAATACACCATTTTCAACCATAACTGGCATTAGAAGCACACAACCTTCGGCTTTAGGCTTCGCAACCTGATAGAGTAAATTTTACTGATATTCGAATTTAGTCGCCGGAATATGTATTTCCTAAACCTCAAGTTAACGGTGGTCAAGTTATTGCTGAAAAAACTTCCACTCATTCCTATAGATTTCGAATGTTTATCAGATGAGCTGTAGTTAAACACCTAGCCTGACAACCATAAAATAGATGATTGTCGTTACGCTAATGTTATTAATATTTTTGAACGCATTACATAATAATATTGCGGTAGGGGCTCCGCGCGCGGCCTTTACACGGCGCGGACACCACAGGTATCCCTTACAGTAAACAAATTTTGAATCATAAAATCTAGTAGAAAGTCGTGAGATATTACCGTTTTGATCTGCTCTGTTTCTGTGAGTAGTGCCCGAGGCTGCTCGCTTCACTGATTTATATCGGTTTCCGCGCTCGCCATCAGCCGACTTCCGCGCACGCCTGCATCGATAAAGGTGCAGCAGCGCGGCGCCCATATTATCTACATTTGATATTGTTCCCCTGTGTCACGGCTCCTCGCACAGTGCGCCGACCTTATTGCATGGTGACAAGGTACAATTTTGCGTGTGATACAGTAGGCTATATTGTGGCTCACGATGTAGATCGCAACGGCCGAGTCCTGGCCGCGGCGCTCGGATCGTTCGACTGGTTCCTGCGTGTCGGCGTCGTTTGCTCGAGCGACGTGCTGAAGCGACGTATCATAGCGGACAAACTTTTTACTCTCACGCTTTATGAAAACCTGAATGTTTATTTAATTTTCTAAATGCCAAAATAATACTGTTTTTCATGTTTCACCGGCCGCGTGCTGCACTTGTCGGAGTGCGGCGCCGCTTCTATTTTAAGCTGTTAATCCCGTTGATCGGATCTGCGGTCCGTCCGTCTATAAATATTTGTCCGTCCTTTAATTACGGCTAAAGCCGCAGCTCTGCGCCGAGGAGCACATGTACAGAGATACTGGTACTACAATTTGCGATAAATAAATAAGAAGTTAATATTTCCATGGACGCCCGACGGGGACGCTGACGCGGTAATTTATGAATACGCTTTATTATATTACTACTCTTAGAAAGATTTTTTCTCTCTCGGTTGTTTTTTTAATGATTGTTACCTACCTCAAGACCATCAATTTTTTTAAATTAGAATTAGGCTTACCTTTTACTGCCATCTTACCTGATGTTAAGCGATGATGCGGTCTAAGACGGAGCACGCTTGCCCAGAAGATACCGATTCACTCTCGACTTGAAGACACCGAGATTATATCCATCGGGGAACACCGACTCGGGCAGCGCATTCCACTGTCTAGCGGTCCGCACAATGAACGTGGAATCAAATCGTTTCGTTCGAGTTTTTGGAACATCTACCATGACACGATGTCGCTTTTTTGAGCTTCTGGCTCCGATAGAAAAATGGGCATGGGGGAATCAGTCCATGCAGTTCTGAAGCTCACTCTCCGAAATGAATCCGATAAAAAATCGACAAACTAGCAACTTTGCGACGATGTTCTAGGCTCTGTAATTTAGCCTGCACAATGGAGTCGTCGCAGATGAGCCTCTTGACACGCTTCTCAATAGACTCCAACGCCTCTAGGTGGTATTTGGCGGATCCATCCAGCAGTACTCGATGCACGAACGAACTTGTGCTCGCTGCAGTGAGAGCAGCTGTTCCGACGCGGAGTGCCGTCGCACCTTTGAGAGGATACCTACCGAACTTTTTTGCAGCCAATTGAGCTTTGGACCATAAACCGATTTGGAAAATTATTTTATTCAAAAAGATATATTATACTTTCAGATTGGTCCCATAGAAATTTTGTCAAAATCGGTTTAGTAGTTTGATATTTAAACCATAATATTATAACTGCAAAAAATATGTCGGTCAAGTAAACCAAATTGCGTATTTTGCTTTCCTGCGAGTTTTCAGTTACGTACGTCAGTTGTTTACGGCCTCTGGAATAGTCTCAATGAACTGCTACCTCCCGGTTTCATCGGCAGATGATGATGGAACCGGAAGGAATGTCAAGCCTTTCCATACATTTAGTAGCGACCTGCTTCTCTGTTTAAATATTAAGTAACGATTATATTCCGCGCTGTCGAGCAGTAACACAGCAACTGGCAGTTTATATAGAGACGTTTGTCTGTTTGCTTCCAGTGTTTGTAAACTTCTTCCTTACAAAAAAAAGTTTTCAGAAGTATCACGTGGACTGCCTCGACCGGGAAAATGTTCGTTATTAAATAAGCGTCTTTATATCGTAGAGGCGCCTACACCAACAGCTACCGTCTGCCGCCACGCGTCGGTGGAGGACGGCACCATCGGTAGAGACCTAAGCTCGCCTCGAGTATTATCGATAATATAGTAAATGTTTTCTGGCCCGGGACGCCGCACTTTGCGCCTAAGACAACAGAGCCGCTACGAGCAGACCCTCGCAGTAATTTGTGTTCGTCCTCGTACACACTGAGCGCAGGAAGGATCGAGTCCTAACGCAGGCCCTGATTCGCCGACATGTATTGTTGTACAGCGCTGTCGTCGTCGTGAGGGCTCAACTTTCCACTACACACTGAACACTGATTCTATTACAAAGTGATTTTTTTAATGTAAATGTTATGAGACTCACGAGACGCTCTCCTGGTAAGAAATAACGCATGTCCATGACCATTGCAGCGATACACAGAACTTTGATTAACAAAACAAAGTCCAGGGCATCGCTGCTTTGGCGTTCATTACTTTGAAACTTTTAACGGTTACTCTCAACAGCCCTGTAATTTCGTTAGCTGCAGTACTCTTCAAACCGGAACACAGTAATGTCTGCGCACTACTATTTGGCGGCAGAGTATCTGGGACTGTGATGGTACTTAGCTAGACGACATCCCGCTAAGGGGTAAACCAAGTATAAAGGTTGTTACCGAATCTGTTCACATTTCAGTCTATTTTTAAGCTGCTACTGATTCACAATAGGTATATGCGACGCCGCCGAATTTGAGTATATTACTTTAAAAATATGGCAACTGAATACATTTAGAAACCTGTGCAACGAATCTTCAGCTGGAAGGTTTAATGTGCGTCGTCAGCGCATTCCGCCCGTCGTGTCCGCGTCCGAACCGACAAACAGCGCCAGAGGGCGCGGCGACGGGGCGGGGGCGGAGCGCCCTCGGAGGTGAATGAAAAACGTGGATCGGCTCGGCGTTGCCGTAAATTTAAATATTCCCTAATTGGCGAGTGTGCTGTGACGTCGGCTCCGCTAAGCAGTTTAGACTAACGATGATTTAAAAGGTTTTCGCCCGGATTAGACTAATTCGCGAGCGAGCTGAGAGGAAATAGTTATTGCAGGCGAGTTATCCAATGCTATTTCTCTACGATTAAGCTTAAGGTCTCATCAGACCTTTCACCGCATGCGGTAGAGAAAACCGCATGGTAATACGAAAATCTCGCTGTTGGCACCGCAGCGAATTTCGCAACCGCCACGAGTAGCGAAACTTTCTCGTTTTCGCCCGGCAGTCATATACGTGTTGTAGAGAATACACATTTCGCTTGCGCAGAGATTTGATATTTTGTTGTGATGGACAGTGAAGGAGAGATAGTACCGCCGCTCGCGCACCGCGCCGTCGCCGCG
Source organism: Biston stratarius (assembly GCA_950106695.1). NCBI lineage: Eukaryota > Metazoa > Arthropoda > Insecta > Lepidoptera > Geometridae > Biston > Biston stratarius. Next base: position 173,836 of record OX467107.1, on the reverse strand, counting down.
CTGCAGGCGGAACTCGTTCCGCTAAATAAGCGAACGTGAGGCGTGCCCAGGCGTTACGCGGTAAGTACGTAGCCGCGTCGCTGCAGCCGCGGAACTGCATAGAAACACCCATTCGAAACCCGCGCGGTATTTCCCGCTGCCCAGCGCGGTAGCGAATAACGCTTAGGCCCGAATAGGCCTTTATCATGTTTTTAAAATATTTGTCTCGACTTCGCCGACTTCCCCACGCAGCGAAACATCCATCACCCGAGTCCGACAGGCGTATTTAAACGAAATAGCACGCCTAAATGGTCAATAACCATAATTATGTTATTTGTTATTATATCTTAATGACGAACGAAAGATCAAATACTTAAACAATGACGCGAGTGCACTTCAGTAGATAACAATGTACGCTCGAGCTACGAGCGGTGGATATTTTGCAACGGTCAGCTGATTACGACGCGCGGCTTCACTCGATCTCGGCCCCCCCCCCCCCCCCCCCCCCCCCCCCCGCGGCCCGCCGCTAGCTTGTAAAGGCCTTAGATTACATGCCTACCCGCAAATTCCGCAACCTTTAGTCCGTTATTACTATAACGAAGCTATAAAATACAAAGCGTTCATAAGTTAGTGTTATGAGCAAGTAACACACATATTAATATTCCGCGGCGGGAGAGCCGCGTCGGCGCGTGATGGTGTGTGCATGCCTTATCTGACATCTGCGCGCCGCGGCCGAGAACTCGGAAATAAAAGTTATTAGCATAATGTAGGAGCGCCTTCCCATTGCACAAATACAATACGGCTCGGGCCTTTTTCTCTTGGCTTAAAAATATACGTGAGTCGAGTATACATATTGCTCATTCCTTTGCGTGTCCCGGCGGGTGACATCACAGGGCAGTCGAGACTCACCATCGCAATTCTCAAAGTATCTGCAATGGTCATGGACATGCGTTTTCTCTCACCATCATGAGAGCGTCTCCTACATCTCATTACAATTCCATTAAAAAATGTATTGGAATTTTCTCTGTATTCCGGACAGATTGTTCGACAAATTTTGTTTGTTTTGTTTTCATATTACACGAGTGATGTCTCCCGGCCGGACCTTTACTGCCGTCAGGAAGGCGACACACAAAGCAGAGAGCGCCATTACGCCGCCATCTGAACGCGAGGACGCGCCTCGAATGAATCACAAAAACAATGCCGAGCAACGTAAACGAGCCCACCTCGCGTCCGCAACAAAGGGAACATTCAGCAACACTCATAAAGCGAACCCTCCTTAAAAATGATCACGTCCCGTATCACGGCCTCATTTCGCGCCAGGCGACACGCGCCGGCTCGCCGCCGCCGCGCCGCCGCCGCGCCGCCTCCGCGCCGCCGCCGCGCCGCCGCCGCGCCACGCACTATGCTGGCTTCTTTCAAATGTCAATAGTCACACACGGCGCGTACATTCAGCCGCCAAAACGCAAAATGGTTTTTGCTCAGACATTAAAATCACAAATTATAGATATAGATTTTAAAAAAAAGGAACGTTTTTTTTTAAAGTCCCGGTTACTATGTCAAACATTCAAATATTGAACAACGCAACGACAACATCTCCCGTCTGTTGTTTATCAGTGAAGTAAAAAAGTAACGTGTTTTCCATTCTCGGCTGCCTGGACGAGATAAGGCCGCAACTTGTGGCACTAGATGGTACGGCATGACTCATCTCTTCTCTGTACTTTTTTTTTCTATTTCCTAATGTTCTCCAAAATTTTAACTAACGGGTTATTTTTAAGTAGCTGCTAGCTTTAAAAGTACTTCACGCACCGTGTGAATCCATTCCCGTATGTGCGTACACATTACACAAATACGTGTGCACGCAACAACATTAATGTGACCGTAATCAATTCCTACTGATGTATTTTTTCCTTATGTGATTCCATATTTTTATCCATAGAATGTTTCGTCTGAGTTTCGCCGTTTTCTGTAGCCGTGTGTACACGGAGCATTCCACATTTCGAGCAGGAAAAAATGCTAAACAGCCATCTCGACATGTACAGGCGGGGATGTGTTCGGACGCGCCTTTCAGCTGCCGTGTACGCCCGCACACGACTCGCGCGCCCGCGTGCTCTCGTGCAGCGCGCCTGTGTGCGGCGGCCGCGGAGTGAGGCCGGCGCGCGACTCGTGTGCCCGAGATAGTTAGATGCAGATACATTTCCTCCTTGGAATATATTGTCGCGGCTCGTCGAGTACTCGCGTGTTCATTCAGAGAGCTCGAAGTCGGAAGCCGCTTCCGCTTCGGTAGCAGTACTGCTTGCGTATAACTATCGCCTCGATCGATCGTCTGATTCAAGGACACATTTGAGATAAATTGAAGTTATATCTTTTGAAAACGGTTCGTTGTCTCATAATACAGGCGCCCGCGTGGCGGCGGCCGCGGCAGAGGAGCTCGTTGTTTGCATCGTTCTCAATAACTTTTAGTTAAAATTGATCCTGACATCGCATAAAAACATCAGCCGTTGCATACATTTCCTGGCAGTTTTCTACGAGCCGTGTGCTGTGAGTTTTCACCGTTTTTGCTCCGTTGGACTCGCACGGAGCCTTTTATATGTTTTTACTCAAAAAGGATCCGCGAGCCGGGGCTCCGTCCGATTGATCGGCTCGTCGTTTGTCAGCCGCGACGCTGGCGGCCCGTCGTTGTACAAATGGCGGGCAGTTTGTTCGGGCGATCGTTTATTTGTTAATTTGTTCGTTTGCATTACTGAGATCCCAGAGTGTTTACTGTTATGAGAACGTGACGAGGCACTCTAGTAGACGTTAAGCCTCAGGTCACTCCTCCGAGTGCTGACCCCGCGCCCGCGGCCTTGTCGACCTACCCACGAGCACGAACACACCGACCGACCGACACACCGACCTCATAACTCCATCCAAAATACCACGCTGTAAAATTAAGATACATTTTTTTAGGGTTAACAGGCTAGGTGTTTGTCCACAGCTCACCTGATGTTAAGTGATGGTGTGATCGAGGATGGTTAATACCTAGCCTGAAATAGGACTGGATCACGAGTGAGGTTGCCGGAACACAGCACCCTAAACCATGCTATGGCTTCGTCACGATTTTCGGGATTTAGACCCATGTCTGTCGGCGTGTGAAATGTGAACCGACCGCGCTAACCAACCGCTGAGCTATCGTCGCTGTTGTTCAAGAGAGAGGGAGATTTAATTTTCATATTGTCGTAATAATCGAAGTGAGGTTTTCTTTACCACGAAGGATTCAGGACAACGGTAGCTCGTCCAGCACACGTCATCACGAACAAATTTCGAAAAAGTCTTTGTCTTTGTCTCGAAGAGTATTTGTGGTCGTTTTTTTTTCGGTTTTTCTGGTATTTTCTCTCCTTATACGAACTGTTACGATTCAGTTTTAAATTAGTCCCGGGAACCACGAGCGCGCGCTTTCTTTGAACTCATGGCGACATCTGTGTCATTGTTGTTTTGTATACCGATACGTGAATAGGTAGGTGATTCTTGTAAGTAATAAAGATTATTATTATTATCTCTCTCTTGTCTTCGTTCGACACATGAATTAAAATGTGTCAAACACAGACATAAACAAGCGACATATTTAAAAACTTTACTATAATATATTTGAGTAAAGTAAATCTGTGTACATAAAAATCTGCCTCTTCTTTCATTTTCATATATTTAGTTGTATAAAATCAATATAATTATAGCAGGCTGGCCGTACTGGACGGCCTGGAGCACCACGAGAGCGGCCTCCCGAGGCTGGGGTTCGCAGACACAGTTTATTGGCAAATTGTTCCACAAAAAGTAGTTGAAATCTAAAATTTTATCCTATTCTATGCGCATCATAAGGCGACTCCTTCGTCTCGTCCCCGGGCGGTGCAGCTCACAGACGCCGACTCCCGGGACAGAGCTCCGCACAAACTTCTCAAACATATTAAAAACCTATAAATTCCCCGGTATTTAAAACATCCCCGTGCCATTATCCTCGCTCCGGCTCACACTGCTCTAATGAACCCCGAATACTAATATGCGCCAAAAATTTAAAGGTATGTCATTAATTTCCCATAAGGCGTGGTTCAGACCGTTAACGCCCGATATAAAACGACCGGTCGCGAGCGGGCTCCGGAATTAATAGCTAACAGCTTTTACCACTTCACTTTCGTCGAAGCTTAAAGTTACCGGAGAGATTTTTCATTGATTTACATAATCCTTGTGAAGTTGGGAAATGTCGAAACTCTGTTCTGTAAGCCAGCTTTAAAGCGGCCGCGGCGGAGCCCGCGAACATCGCTACGATTCACACGAACTGATCGCATCGAATGTTCGCGTAGCATGTTCGTAGGCGTGACGCTACGTTTCTACGAAATAATATCGTAGCCGTTACGAAAGGAATAAACGTCAGGTTTTTAGATTCTTTAACAAGCTAAACCGTATTCTCACTAATCATGCTCGCACGGAACCTTTGGCCGGGTATTTTCTTGTATCGTTACAAGTATGGGCGCATAATTTTATTATTACCAGTAGTAGTTTCCGTAACGAAGTGATTAAGCCGAAGAGAGCCGCGTGCCGAACTGCTCATAAAGCTGTGTACCGCCAAAATAAACGGTACGAGTAGATAGGGTGCAGGCCCGGCGCGGCGCCGACTCGGCCGGCTTCACGGGTGACGAGGGACACATATATTGACTTTTAAAGGTTTATGGGCCCAGATTCCAATTTACTGCCCGCTGTCCGGATGCGGGAAATCGGCCCGGGGTACACGTCGCGCTCGCCGGGGCGCCGGCTGCGGCGCGCGGGTTCACTCGCTAGTATTTTTATTTATAAATAATACGTTCGCGTTTGACCGCATCCTGCCTGATGTTAAGCAACTATGTGATCTAGGATAGAACACGCTCGCCTAGAAGGAACCTGTTTATTTTTGATTTATACGGCGGTAGATCTCCTCAGCAGGAGTTCGTCTCGGCAGATACAAGATACGCCGAGCTCTAGTGTGTGAACATTGCTGTGTTCCGGTGTAAGGGTGCTGCAACCAGTGAGGTTACAGAGCTGTCCAGACTGACCATCGAATGACTCAGAGCAATGAGCGCCGAAGCAGCGACGCCCCGGACTTTGTGTCGTTACTCCGAGTCCGTGTGTCGCCGCAGTGGGCACGGATATGCGCTGTCTGTTACCGTCGCGAGAGCGTCTCGATTGTCTCATTACTTTAACTTTAATAATCCGAAGACACCTATATTGATAGTACATAGATATCCCTTCTTTTAAAATTTGAAATCCGATTTGAAAGTCACTAAAACTTGGCTTCTCTCCTGACTGCGCGAGGCACGTGGCGCGTACAATACTAAACACCCTTCTCATTTCATATAAGCTGGAAAAGGAGGCTGGAAGATCCCTCTAGACAAACTCATCCCAGACGATAACTTTACACGGTGTAGCCAACGAAAAACTTACTTTAAATAAATAAATAAATATTGTAGGACACATTACACACAGCGCCATCTGACCCCAAACTAAGCAGAGCTTGTGTGATGGAAGTCAGATAACTGATAGAATACATAAATACTTTTTTTTTGTAAATACATACTTATAATACATACAGTACACCCAGACACAGAACAAACGTTTGTTTATACCAATCAAACATTTGTCCTCGGCGGGAATCGAACCCACGCCCTACAGCTCAGGCAGACATACTCCCAATGAGCCAACAGGGTTGTCAAACTTTGAATAGATTATAGTTGTAATAACAATTCAGAGACATTAAACTGCGCCGAACAAACTAAAACCTCTTTGTAAGCTTCTACGATTTCCGAAACGATCCTCTAACAAAGATAGTTGTTAAAAGTTCCGACGTTAAAATACGTCAGTTATTCCGTTCCATTCAGCGCGAGCGGGAGGGAGAGGGAGAGGGAGAGGGAGGACAATGTAGGTATTTAAATCGCAGTCTGTGACGGCCCATTAAAAAGTGCTAAAACAGGAATCAACGCGAGGAGACTAAAACCTGCCCCGCGTCGGCGAGCGGAGGCAGCCAGCGCCGCGCGCGGTGCGGGCCCTGGCGCACTCGAACCACAACACCTATGAACCTATATCCATTTTTTTTTAAATTTAGTTTTGTGTATTTTACAGGCACGGCGCCTCCAGCAGTAGTGGCACACTTTGATCTTAAATTATTTCTACAGTTGAGCGCTAACGTGGTTCGGATGATGCGACAAATTGTTGATGCAACGCTTAATCATACATCGCAATAATTACGTCGCCGATAGCACCAAATTCACGAGTCATAACACATCAGATGTCAACTTGTATGGCCATCCAGTTAGCGCGGCGGCTTGTTCGTGGCTGTATGTCCCAGCAATGAACTGAGCGGAGCGCGGCAGTGGGGTCCACTGTCCAGCTCCCGGCTGGCCGGGCTGGGTTACACTTCGCCAGCTCTTTTTTTAACACAAACTGTTTCTTTGTTAGCCATGAACTAGGGTTCCACTCGTTAGTATGTTCTCAATAATCTTGGGCCGCGCGCCCCGCGCCCCCGCCCCTCGCTCCGCTCCCCGAGCCATATAAGTATAAAATTCGTTACGAAGGTAATGACCATCATAAGGTAAATGCGAAAATCCAGAACGGCATGACGTCACGTTCGTCCTTTGAGGTCAGACCGCACTAGGATGTCCCCTCGAGTCGTGGCGCCCTGGCGCCCTCCCCGCACTGTGAGTACGTCTTTACTGCGCACTTCGATTACCTGTTATTGCCTTGCAAGCGTTATATTAAAACGACATCGACCCCCGGTCCGGGTTCGATTTCAGGACCCAAAAACAAATGTCCTAACTTTGAGCCATCGCTAGCGGTCGATATAATACTAGTGTTTTCTAAAATTACGTTATAGGGTAGTTACGAAAACATTTAGTGGAGGGCCAGACATTACGATGCAACTCGATTAAACAGGTCTCGCTAGCTGTCGCACGTCTCCCCGCAGCGTGCCTGTGCAAGTGGTGCGCCCCGGTGGGTTAACACCATGACGGTTTGTTTGTACCGAAATTGCTAAACAACTTTCAAAGGTAAACCGGCAAAGCGTTCCCGATAACAGCTTTGAGGCTTTGAATTTTTTTCAACATAATTTTTTGTAAATATATTTTTTTTTTCTGTATGTAGGCATTTTCTAGTGTTTTGTCCTTATAAAATCTGATACTTCTTTGAAAGTAATTTTAAATGTAATTTTTTTTTTCCACTGAATAATGTGATCACAATTTATCACTTGCATACTCGGGTGGCCGAGGTAAGAAGTGTACAGTACAACATCCAATCTTAACAATAAGTACACTTACCGGCCTTACACGGATCCATCCCTTCGTCGTTGGAGACTTTTGGTTCGACGTACATCGTCATGATGTCTGCTATTGTTAACTGCCGCGAGTCCCCCTCTCTCCCCTCAGCCGAGGCTAGCTCCAGGCACGCACACACTATTACAGTCAGTACAGCGCCGACCGTCGTCGGCGACACACGCTTGCACTGCCACGTCATCATTTATGGTTTCGATTAGGACCCTGCACGAATACTATGTCATAGTCTCTGGGGTTGTTGTTTCTTTCCAAACTGAAACAAAATAAGGTAACGATTATTAATTTGGCGTAGACCCTAAACGATTGTGAAAACACATCGTGATAAAATATTACATAATTTAATTGGAAAGATAAGTATAATAATAAATATAACCTAGACGAAGCTATTACATTGTAAATTCGCAAGCCAATTAAGGTATAAATTTAAGATCGAAAATGTTACCACATCTTGAGCAAATACTTGAACTATACAGGAAGCGGCAGGTCGCTAGTATAATATAATCAAGGCAGAGGTCTGAGCCGCGCCGCTGCGCACGGGTGCAATAATTGTATAATTATAAACGGTTTACATTTGCAATTTCAAAAATTCAATAAAAGCTCGTTGCGTGGCTTCATAAAAGTAATGGGAGAAACAGCCGCGGACAGCGCTTACGAGTATGTTTACTATGTAGAGAGCAGAGAAGAGAACGCTTAATCGTCCGTGGCGAGAACTTTGTTGAGATAGGTCTAACTTTTTCACCTTTTTTGAAAAGTTGGAAAATCGCGTCCTTGCCCCAGTTTTATTGACAAATAGGCTTGCGTTGCCGAGTACTTTTGCTTAGAGGAAACCGATTCAATTGCGCTGGAAAACACCAAGAAACTTCCTGTTTTTGTTTCCGACCTATCACAATAAAGGCTAGATTACGATTCTGCTGCCATCTGTCGCGCCATGCACAATACACAACTGTTACCTATATACAGTGCAATCGCGATATAACAAAGCTACATAAATATCGTAGGGCATTTCACACGGCGCCATCTAGCCCCAAACTGAGCAAAGCTAGCATTATGGAAACTAGATAACTGACAGAATACTAATATACTTTTTTTTTTGTAAATACATACAGAACTCCCAGACACAGGACAAACATTTATCGTCACATAAATTTTTGTCCAGGTGGGAATCGAACCCACGTCCTACAGCTCCGGAAGCAGAAATACTACCAAATGAGTTTGAGTTAACAGGGCAGAGCGGTGACTAAAAGCTGAAGGGGAACATATTCATTACATGAAGTAATTCGTTACAAGGAGGTTTGTTATGCAGAGGTGGGATTCTCTAGGATTCGTCTCAACAGGGCAAGATAACTTGTTTATTAACCTCAACATTACGTGCTCTGCTGCTCGCCATTACAGCGAACGATACGATATGTAAAGGTTATGAGTTGACAAAAAAATGTATAATTAGGTAAGGTGAATTACTAATTAGGTGATACTTTCTATTTATATTGTGCAATGATTTAAAATAATTTCAACAAGACTCTTTAATGTAAAGGTATATCGGGCAGTTCGAGGGGATTTCGGAGAATTTGATTAAAAATCCCATTTTTTTTAAATATTTTGGGTTCACCAGAATCGATCTTGGCGTGGTGGTGATAATGTTCGTGGTGTTTCTTGGCGCGGAGGACAGGCCGTGTAAACGAACTCCGGCGATAAGAGCGATAAGGCCCGGGGTCACGGGCGCCAGATACCGCCGACCCGCGTCGTCCAAATATCCGACCACTCGCCACTCGCGCTGTCCGTGCGCCCCGCGGGCAGCAGCTCGAAGGACGCACACGCAGCGCCTCGCATGATGCATGACGCATGACGCATGATGCGTCACCGCCATGTGGTTGGCTCTGTGTGAGTATTTTCACACTCTTTGTGTGACATTGTTTTCTGTCCAAGGTATAAAGACACATATCCAAAGAAACAAAAAAACCATACAGGTAGTTTCTACCATTCCAGTATTAAGTACGTAACCAGAACTTCTCTAATTTATTAACCCTCTCTCCCCCTTGTCAGTAAAAGTAACGGAATCTCCCCATCCCCTCTCTCCCTCACCTTATGCGTAAACATTGGTTTAACGGCCTTATCGCTAAAAGTGATCTCTTCCAGGCGACCTATGCGTAAAGGAAATTCGTTAAAAAAATAAGCAAAGAAAAGACAGAAGTATGTGCCGTGGGCTTCCAACCCAGGTTCTCTAGAATGGAGAGCGAGGCTGTCTCCCGGCATCAATTCAAGCTTGGTAACACACATTCGTTCGCTTTGCTCGCAAGCGGCGCATCCAATCAGCCAATGATCTTTGACCTTTGCAGTCATTTTCATTGTAATATCTCTACCGCTCCATCGTTCAATATTTAACTTTGTTTCTAAGTAGCTTGTGGTGATTTTTGTCTAAATAACGGACGCAGATACGACGTTTGGCGCGCGATCGGCGGCAAAGCGGTGGCCATCACTATCAGCACCGATAACGGAGATACATTCCAGTAATAATGAGCTCGCCTTTCTTTGTACGTTTCCCTTGCAGCAATATTCTGTTTTCACGATATTTGTTTATAGTAAATAAACTACCCGCATCGAAATAAACAGGTTTCAGCGCCGCGCTCCGTGCCGGCGGAACCGGGCGCATATTATTAGTATCTATAGTACATTTATTTTAAGCTGTAGGTAGTATTAGTGAGAAGCTGAGCTGTACGGCCTTGTACTTCCACCACATTTCCACAACAGGAGAAGTAGCGAGACGGCGCACTACCCATACATAGTGGAATGTCCTAGGTACGCAAGTTTTGACTCTACGTTTCTCCGTACGGCTAAGGAATGGATCGAGCTGCCAGTTTCCTGAAAGTATATCTTACAGGATTCTACATCTTTTCAAGGTCAAAGTGAATAGGTATCTTCTAAATCTGCGTATTTCATCTTCCACCGCATCATCGCCTACCCTCAAGCTAGTTTGATTGACGCGGACTGTTGAACATTAGTTACAGCGTTACAAGTAGCGCGCTTGCAAGGCGCGGGAGGGGCACCTCCCGTGGAGGTGTCGGCGCCGAGTCGCCCCATGGAACGTGTCATGCAAGGCGCGGGAGGGGCACCTCCCGTGGAGGTGTCGGCGCCGAGTCGCCCCATGGAACGTGTCATGCAAGGCGCGGGAGGGGCACCTCCCGCGGAGGTGTCGGCGCCGAGTCGCCCCATGGAACGTGTCATGCAAGGCGCGGGAGGGGCACCTCCCGCGGAGGTGTCGGCGCCGAGTCGCCCCATGGAACGTATCATAAAGGCGTTTTGTAACGCACTCTCTACCTTTTTTTTATCGCTGTGATGGCGGGGAGTTATCATCAGACAAATCTCTCGCTGTAGTATTAATTTATAGTCTATTATCTTTTCCTACAAATTAAAGCGAACTCCATAAGCGTTACTCGAAATTATCGAAGCGCTTCGCTGCGATTTGTCTTCTTTATATTAAATGAAATGAAACGGCGAGACGTTAACACGTGACGCGCCGAGTACGATCGCGCACAAAGGCGAACGCGTCCCAATCCCGCGAGTCCGCGATGACAGTTTAATTTGCGAGCTGTCAAAATTAATTCTATACGCAGGCGGGCTGATGACGTCCCTGTGACGTAATCACTCACGTCACCCGGGCCATAAATCGTACCCACTCGTGCTCGGAGTCGGGTTACCTCCGCGGCCCCTACTACTGTTCCACGTGCGGTTCTGTTCTCCAGGGCGTCTCTGCTCATCTCTGTTGTTCGGAGTGGCAGGACAGACCGAGTGCGTCGCGAGTCAGTTCCAAGCGGTGAGTTGCGGTACGAGCCCGCGCACTGCCGCGCGCCGCGAGTCCATGCGGGCCCGTGAAACACTCGCAATACCTACTTCACTACTCGTTAGTGTTCTCCAATACTTTAATTTATATTTTAGTAGTGACGTCGACAATAGACATATTGAAAACATATATTTTGCTTTATTTCACCGACTGTAGCTAATAATTAAAAAAGTTGACGAAAGTGTTCGGCTGAGCACATCCTTACTGTTTAGATCCATGGTCCGAACCCCACACAGGAACGCGGTGAGCGCCCACATTCAAAAAGATATTTGAAAAGAATTGTAAGCGGAGCGCGTCACGTCACGGTCACCTCCCGCGGAGGACAGAGCACGAGGTGCGGGCTCCGCCCCCGCCCGGGACGCGGCCTCGCGACGCTCGTTCATAAAAGAAGCGAAATCATATAACAAACGGATACTAACCGATGTGAAATACTAAACACGATGTGTTTGTGGCCCGAGGCAGCTAAGCCGATTTCGATGAAATTTGGTATATGGTAAAATTATTTATTTATATACAAGTAGTTTTGAACAGTTATCGCAGACTACTAACAATACTACTACCAAGAAAAATTTAATGCCAAAAAATAATTTTGCCAATGACAGTACAATCAAAGTTAGTTCGGTTGACATGAAACCGTCCGCCGCGGTGCAGCCGAGCCCAGCATACTCTACAGGTGCAGCGCTTCCAGTGTAGGCGAGACAGAAACGAGTTAACTAAGACTCTAGCAGTAAAACATAATTGAAGTTTAAATATTTACGCGCATTTCGGAGCGCGTCTGTTTGTTCGTAATTAAATTACGGAAATGTCAACAGCTGTCTCCGCGCGTACAGGAACGCGCTTTACCTAACTATTATTATTCTGCGCCAAACTTCTGATAGACTCGTTCGTAAAAGGCGGAAGCCCCGTTTGAGGGATTCCATTTAGCCGGATTTCTCGAATGCTATTACCAATAAGATAGTTAACGAAATCCTCTAACAACCTCAGCTCGTCTACTGACCTGCTAAGTGACATCCGCTTCTATAAACTTGGTTGTCCTCACGCTGTAGATCGATAGCAGTCACCGTTCACACTCATCGAGTGCTGGCTCACCGGTCGCGAAGACTTTACCAAGGATTTCCAAAAAATAAAATCACTATGTCGTTCGTTCGACGCTAAGTCACCGAATATCGGGCCCGGTTCGTCGGTCACTGAATGCCGGATTACTGTGCGTCGGTCACCGAATGCCGGGTCACGGTGCGTCGGCCACGGCGTGGGTCGCTGGTACAGGACGGTCACGCGCGAGGTCCTGCGGCTGACTGGCGGACGGGATGTGTTAGCTCGTCACATTAGTGCAGTACGGTCTGCATATAAACATACCGGGATGTCGTGCTGATGGTGAACGACAAGCGTATTAAAAACGATGAATGGTCTAGAGTTTAATTATTTGAGAAATCGTGTGTCCTACATATATTTAAAAAAAATGGCTTCAGCAAGATAATCTGGGTTCTAGAATTTGTGGTCAATTCAAGGATTGTTAAAGTTGTGAGGTCTTGTACTCGTGGGCCAGATAGCAGTCCTTCAGCGCGTGGCAGCGACTCGTTGTTTTGATGATGTTTGGTAAATGCAACCCCAGTGCCTTCAAGTCGCGAGTGAATCGGCTTCTTCCAGGCGAGCGCGCTCCGCCGTGTACGGTGGCGGTGTACCACATCTCCGCTCTACATCAGGCGAGGTGGTGGTAAAACGCGTACCTAGCCTTCTTGTAAAAAAAATCACCCCTCCACACCACCCCCGTGCCGCCGAGCACGCGCGCGGATTTGAGAATGTGCGCAACAGATCAACAGATTTAACTGAAATTGTAAATGGAGGATTCTCTGGAGTAACGCACAAGCCGGTATAGTCGTATCCCGGAAACTATGTCGCTCCCGCGGGAGAAGCCGCGGAGCGCTGTTAGTTCACTTATATTATATTATTTATTTGCGATCCGTACCGAGCGATACTTGTTGTGTTCCGAGTTCATTTAAGCGCGCCGTCCAAACCGTTCACAACAAGCCGTCCGTCAGCGCGTCACGAGTTTATCTGAGGTTTAAGTAAACAAGCGCTTCATTACTGCACAAGCAAGACGTCGCGGCGACCGACGGCCGCGCCGCCGCGCCGGACGGTCACATCTCACAGATTGCACCGAGGGCGGCGCTCCTATGAGAACTCGTGCGCCACGACTCGCGAACAGTCGCCGAGTCCCCGAGCCGGCCGCGGCCGCGCCGGTAGCAACAACCCGGAAATTAAAAATCCCATTAATTAGCATACAAGAGGTTCATCTTAAAATAGGACTTAGACAAGGAAATAAGCGAAGGCGACGGGACGACCGAGAGACCGCGACGCCAACTACGCGTGTCACCTGCAGATATATTTAAACGTTTACAGGTTTTAAAGGTTCACAGAAATACAATACGATGTTTTATTGATAACACCAAAGTCATAAGTAGGCTACCGTCGTAGAGCCCGGGGGTGAGCGCGCGGGAACATTCCCGCGCCTCCACTGCCGCGCTGTCGCGACTCCCGGGGGAATAAGGAACGAAAAATAAAGGAATAAATCGTCCGTCTGTCTGTCAAACGGCGCTCGCGGAGTCTCTCGGCAACATTTGATTGACGGAGAGAGAATTGATTTCGTGCCAAAGATAGGGCGTCTTACAAGAATTCCTTTTTGCACAATTGACGTTTTCTCTAAGATATATTTGGAGATGGCATCGAGACCCGTTACACGTGAAGGGAGTGTACACTTGACGAGTTTCCTTCTCGTAGTTGAATGAAAACTGTACTTACGGTTAATGAATTTCCGACGATAAAAATACGGACGACGGACGAGGAAAGATTTGTTTAACAGTTTTCCAGCATCCTCTTCGTTCTGTAGCACATTTACGAAAAATAATATAGCGATATTTATACTTTACTATTTAAACTATATTTTGATGCGTCGTGCGCCCGCGTGCCTCGCGGGCACTGATTCTCAAAGAGAGCGTTTTACTAAATATCGTTAATCGTCCTCACTTCTTCGACACAATTAAGACGCTCCTGGCCATTTAAACGTCGAACAAGAATCCACATTGTTCTATGACAAAGTATATTTTTTTACTGTGGGTAAAAATATATGTTATTTTTAAGCATATCTTTCATTTACTCAGACCATCTGATACATGAAATCATTAACTTCGCTCGATCGAAAAAAAATCCAAAGTTACCTCTATTTCAAAAAACAGAATCCACATACGACTAATTCTAGCCATTTAATTATTTTTTGATAATTCTTAAAATATTACGAAATAATGTAACATTTTTATTTATAAATAAAAATTATAAAAAGTTAAAATGGTAATTTTATATGAATTTTAATCACGAATTTATGGCATCACGGCGCGTTTTTCTTCGCTTCAGACCGCTCGCAGAGCTCGTCGACGTCGGACGTGCGCCAAACTATGTAGCGATCGCCGCCGCGACAAGGTTACGGAAAAAATGGCTAACAAAAGCGATCGTAGAAAAAGACTTTCAAGTCTTGCCATAAAAAAATCGTACCAAATGAGGCGCAAACGACGGTAAGTAAATAAAAATGTATCTAGGTAACTAGGCTGAATTGGTAGTAATAAAAATATTTTCACTAAAACCGACATTTCTTGCTATGCTCTCTGTAGTTAGATATATGTAATACGCGTATAAATTAGTAGATAGGTATCTAATAATCAAATTAAAGTAAGTAAGTAGATGCTTTCAAATTAGTATTGTGTACTCATCATCATGATCAGTTCTAGCTCGTTACGTATATTTACGAAGTAATAGTATATAGGTAAACATATACCTACATACATTCTTATTGTATTTTTGCAAAAAGTTACAAGAAGTATGAAGCCTTCTTGACAACCCTGTTGGCTCATTGGGAGTATGTCTGCCTGAGCTGTAAGGCGTGGGTTCGATTCCCGCCAAGGACAAATGTTTGTTTGGTATAAACAAATGTTTGTTCTGTGCCTGGGTGTTCTGTATGAATTATAAGTATGTATTTACAACAAAAAAAACTAAGTGACGGTGTGGTCGAAGATGGTAAAGAACACCTAGCCTGGAATGGAACTGACTCTCAAGTGAGGCAGCCGGAACACACCGTTTTTACAGCCCTGTTGGCTCATTGGGAGTATGTCTGCCTGAGCTGTAAGGCGTGGGTTCGATTCCCGCCAAGGACAAATGTTTGTTTGGTATAAACAAATGTTTGTTCTGTGCCTGGGTGTTCTGTATGAATTATAAGTATGTATTTACAACAAAAAAAACTAAGTGACGGTGTGGTCGAAGATGGTAAAGAACACCTAGCCTGGAATGGAACTGACTCTCAAGAGAGGCAGCCGGAACACACCGTTATGACAGCCCTGTTGGCTCATTGGGAGTATGTCTGCCTGAGCTGTAGGGGCGTGGGTTCGATCGTACTTACATTTCCATGATATTTTTTTACTTTGTAAATATTTACCAAAAATTTTTGCTTCATGATGAATACAGGGTGTTCGGTATGATATTATAGGGCGTCGTACTTACATTTCCATGATATATATTCTACTTTGTAAATATTTACCAAATTTTTTTGCTTCATAATAAATACAGGGTGAAGACAAGAAAAAGTACCAAATGAAATTGGAATTGACGATGCGTAAGTACCTAAGTTTGGTGGCCTTATTTCGTTTAGATTTGATTACGTCTTTCACCTAAACAGAACTTATGAATATATTTTTAATTCATAATAAATACAAGGTGTTCGGTATGATATTATAGGGCGTCGCACTTTAAATTTTCATATTTTTTTAAACCACGTTGTTCATCATCTCAGCCGTAGGACTTCCACTGCTGGACATAGGCCTCCCCCACTGACTTCCATAAAGACAGTTATAGTGACAGTTGGAAGCGGCTCGCATCCAGCGCGTTCCTGCGGTCTTTATGAGGTTGTCTGTCCACCTTGTGGGTGGACGTCCTACGCTGTGCTTGCCGGTCTGTGGTCTCCACTCCAGAACTATTAGCGTTATTATACAAACACTTCAACACTTCGATATACCGATAGTCAATATGGCATCGTTGGAGAGACTCAACCACCACCCATGTCTTGGTCGAATCAAAGGCTTTCTCATAGTCGACAAACGCTAAACATAGTGGCAAACTATACTCTTCGGTCTTCTGTATAATTTGCCGTAACGTGTGGATGTGGTCTATGGTACTGTAACCTTTTCGGAAACCGGCTTGTTCGGAAGGCTGAAAGTCATCGAACCTGCGACTGAGACGGTTCGTAATAACCCTTGAAAACAGCTTATAAACATGGCTCAGAAGCGAGATGGGTCTATGATTCTTCAATAAGGTATTGTCACCTTTTTTAAAGAACAGCACCTCCATGCCTCTGTTCCGTGCCTCTGGCGTTACTTCTTCGAGTACGATGGAATTAAAGACCGCATTGTTACGAAAAATGTTTCTGTTTGACAATCGTAAACGCTCAGCAAGTTGGTTGGATCCCGATTCAGCACCTAAACAATGCCCTAAACGAAAACTTACCCCTAGAAAAGTGATAATCACTGTTTGGGGGTCTAGCGGCGGTGTAATTCATCACAGCTTCTTACCAAACGGGATGAGCATTACTGCAGATACTGTACTGTGAAGAACACAATGATGGAAAAGCTCGCACATCTCCAACCAACTTTGGTCAATCATTCGTCTCCGCTGCTCCTGCACGATAACGAGCAACTTCATACTGCACTGCAGACGATCTCCAAGTTGCAAGAGTTGGAAACTTTCCGTCCTCCGCCGTACTCACCAACCTTGCGCCTACAGACTTCTACTTTTTCCAGAATTTGGATAACTTTTTTGCGGGGAATAAATTAAATACCCGAGATGCAGTAAAAATGCCTTTGAAGAATTTGTTGCCTCCTGTCCAGCTGTTTTTTTAAGAGCATCAACAAACTCCTCAAGCTTTGGCAAAGATGCATCGATTGCATAGGTGATTACTTTGATTAGATAAATTTCATAATGACCTAATATATGTATGATCGCAATAACATTGTTATTGTTCTTTTGTTATGTTGATGATCGTTATGAATGTTTAGACATGTATAGTCTTTATGATCTAAATAAATTAATAACCGCGATAATCTAGTCGTATGATTAATTTTTAAATTATCAAGCTAATGTAAATTATAAACATACTCAATCAATAAAATTTACAAAAAAAATATAACAATAACATTTACTTTGTTGTATCTCATTGTACTTATTTGTTATTTTAATGACTTAATCACTCCTACGGGTGTAGGGGTGATTAAGTATATATTTATTTATATATATATATATATATGTATATGTAGACAACACTAACTTAACCCGCTCTCCCAAAAAGAAGCCAATATCTCAAACTAAGACATGGGCTAACTCTATTCTAAATGTCACCCATATCCGTCTAGTCGTTTAGACTTGAAGAAATAACAAGTGACTTTCTAATTTACAATGAAAGGACCGTCGTCTAATAGTAAGCCTTAAGCGAATCAAGTTATTGCAAATAGAAAGAACTGGAGGCTTTGGGGAGTCCACTATGTCATGGCTACATGCAAGAAAACGCTACGTTTATAAAGCGTATACAGTAAATATGAATCTAGAATAAGAAAATAATATGTTACAATACAATACAATACAATACAACTTTATTATACACCAAACATTATAAAAATACATACAAAAATTTAAAAAAGAGAAAGAAAGTAACAAAACAAAAAATACATGATAGGACTAGAGTGGTATCAGAATGTCATTTTCTCCTATAAAATTTACCAGATAAGTACAATTTTAAAATTTCTAGTTATATACTACTATTTTATACTACAGTTTCTAGTTTTTTAATCGTACCGGTAAATGTGTACATATAGGAGGCATTTTTTTATATTTTAATATTGTAATAATTACTAAACTTATGTTATAGGTCTAACAAAAACATTATAGATCATCAAATAAGCTTTCAAACGATACCTCATTCGGCCAATTTGAGTAAATAGAACTCAAGATATGAATAAATATCTATAACTGTCAGCCACCGCGCCGTGTTTGTGACGTCACAGTGCTGCCAATCCCCACTTTCTCAAGTTACAACTAGCTTTTCAATGAACTAGACGCAACGACGAACACATCTATACCAGCCGTAGATATTTGGAAAAGATGAAAGAAGATTGAAGATTGCTTAAAATAGGTCGATTTCCTCCTGACTAAATATGGTGACAGAAAATTATTATTAAAATTAAGACGTGTGTCCGACGACGTCCTGTGTCCTAACTGGTATTTATCATAAAGCAAAAATATTATAAAAGTTATTTAATTTTCTGGGTGATTAAAAATTATGGTGACAAAATAATCATGAAAATTAAAGTATGGACGACGTCCCGTATCATAAGTAACACCCTGTATTTCTTAAAGTTATTTCTGGGTAACATGAAAATTATGATGACAGAAAATAATCACGAAAATGAAATGCACGATGTCCGGTATCATACCTGACACCCTGTATTTATTATGAAGCACAAATATTATCAAATATTATAATGTGCCGTGGTGGTGCCGGCGTAAGAATAGTACCTCACCCTCTCTACCCGGTTGCCGTAAGAGTAAGGGATGTGAATCCGGGCAGCAGCGTCTTCCTTGAACAATCACACCTAACCAAGGGAGGAGGCCTTTGTCCAGCAGTGGACGTCCTATGGCTGATGGCTGATGATGATGATGATGACGACGACGATGATGATGATGACGATGATGATGATGATGATGATGATGGTGATGATGATGATGATGATCATGATGACAAATATTATCAACTTACTGCGCTGCTCTGACCTTACTGACTGCCCTGTTGGTTCATTGGTAGTATGTCTGCTTCAAGAGCCGTAGGGCGTGGGTTCGATTCCCACTCAGGACAAACATTTTTTTTTATGGCTGACATGCTACGTTTTTGACCACAGCTCACCTGATGTTAAGTGACTGTGTGGTCGAAGATGGTAAAGCACACCTAGCCTGCAGTGGAACTGGCTCTCAAGTGAGGCTGCCGGAACACAACGTTAGATGCTTGGTGGCAGATTTTCAACTTGAGGGTGGTAGCTAGCCAGCCGAGTACTAGAAAGTACCCTACCACCACGCTATGGTTTCCTCACGATGTTTTCACCTTCACCGGCAGCTCAAGCTCATTGTTGGGGTTTGTACCCACGCCCTTCGGCATACGAACCTACCGCGCTAACCACTGAACCATCATCGCTACAAATTTTGTACTATAATCAAAAATGTTTCTTCTGAGTGTTCGGTATATATTATAAGTACCTACTTATGTATTTACAAAAAAAAAACTGACTTCCATAGTACAAGCTTTGCTTAGTTTGGGGTCAGATGGCGCTGTGTGTAATGTCCTACAATTTTTTTTTATTTATTTGAACAATAAATTGAAAGACCCCCAGTTCTTTACAATAAGTAGGTAGATACGCATCGTCCAATTTCATTTGAGTTCGGCACTTTTTCTATAGACTTTCTGAAAACCAAAAAATCATTGAAAGTGCATAGG
The DNA here is from genome assembly GCA_950106695.1 of Biston stratarius. NCBI lineage: Eukaryota > Metazoa > Arthropoda > Insecta > Lepidoptera > Geometridae > Biston > Biston stratarius. The sequence goes on along the minus strand of OX467107.1, from coordinate 154,122 downwards.
TAGGTAGTTACATACATATATACCTATATACTATTACTTAGTGAGTATACGTAACGAGCCAAAACTGATCACTATAAGAATATTAAATAAATACAATGACAGTATGTGATCTGCTATTTTATCGATTTCCTAGAAATTGATGTACTGACTTGTTATCCACTACTCCAGTAACGTACACAGCGTGGCTGCCGCGCGAGACGTGCGCGCGGCGCGTCGCAAACAACTTCCGACTCGCGTAAATGAATACGTCGCGCTCCGAAAGATTAGGCCGGAGGCAGCCTAAAATACCTAAAGCTCGCGGCTTGCCCCGCCTTAATGACGACCTAATATTTTTAATAATTTTGCTCCTTCTTCTCACTAATCAAACCTTACCATCGAACCAGGTCGATGATTCGAAATTAAAAATACTTGCGTAATTTTTAAACTCTCGCGACTCGGCTTTATGTTTCTCGGCGGGTCATAGTCGCGCGGCTCGCGGGGCTCGCGGGGCTCGGCGACGTGAGGCCCCGGACAGAAACATAATTACACATGCTTACCTGAGACGTAATCGCGACAGTTCGGCCGGGGAGCCACTGAGGTAGAAGTACATGTGAACGTTTCACATCCTAAGCTTTGTCATCATTGAAGTAGGGCGCCGCGCCGCGCCGCACACGCGCGAGTGTGAACCATTCGGAACACCTTTTATAAAATGCCCGCGTTATGCAGAGTCACGTGTTTTCGGGCGCAACTGGTGACCGTGCAGGCCGCCGCGCGCCGCGCGCCGCGCCGCCGGCTCAAGGTGCGGGGCTCTGCTGCGGGACTGACACTGCGCGACATGGAACGGTCCAAACATTCGTACTAAAGGGTGTTGACAGACTGACAGTCAGTTGTCCGTCTGTCTGCCTACCGCAGTGATCCTGTAAGGGTTCCTCTTGGGAATGTACCGGAAAATGTGAATACGCCCAAATCTCGTTTCAATAATAAATACGAGTAACTGTTTAATAGGTTACCTAGCTGCGCCCCGCGGCCGCGCCCGAGTTGTCAGAGATACGAAGCGACCCGTGTGTACAGTCATACGAGCTCTCCGCGTTCCAAGCTACGTACAGATACGTAGAAGATTAGATCCATTGCTGCGTAAAGAAGTAACAATCGCACGTATCTACACACATGCTGACATAAAACATAACTGAACGGTTTGTGAACTAGTCGCAGCTGTTATTTGTGTTCCACGAGTTAAATGTACGTCGCGGGATGTACAGTTAATTTTGAAAACTATTTGTGAAAATCTTCCGCGTGTCGGGGACTGACTGACAGAACTCGTACAAAGTCACTCGGTGGCAGCTGTGGAGGAGTCTACTTTAAACTTGTATAGCGATTATAGTTCAGTGGTTAGCGCGGTTGGTCCACATGCTGGAGAGTGTGCGTTCAAACCCCAACAATGGCTTGAGCTGCCGGTAAAGGAAAATCTCTTCAGGAAACCATTACATGATGGGAGAGTATGGTACCTAGTCGGCTTGCTAGCTACTACCCTCAAGTTGAAAATCTACCGCCAAGCATCTAACGGTGTCTCCCGGCAGCCTCATTTGAGAGCCAGTTCTATTCCAGGCTAGGTGTGCTTTACTGTCTTCGACCACACCATCGCTTAACATCAGGTGAGCTTTGGTCAAATACCTAGCCTGACAAACTTACAAAAACTGAGCATTTTAACTGAACGATCTTCACACGTAACAAAAACAGAAAAACTATTATAATAAGCTAAGTTTTCGGCCGCAGCGACCCACAGTGAGTCTCGACCTCACCTCCAACACTAAAAGGTGTTACTTCGGGTCAGAGAAGCTCCCTCGTTCAGCTTTTTATGCAAGTAATATCAGTTGCGCTTCATCTCGAAGATCTAAATGTTGGTCACTCAGATAAGTAGGCCGCCAGGTAGATTCCGCGTTCCTGTCCAGGTGGTTATTGCTCCGCGGCCAACTGCGTAGCTTAGCCTTTGAAGGCCTTTCGGTTATTATACTCTTAATGCGCGAGGCGAGGGCCGCAGGAGCCGCGCGGCCGCCGGCCCTTACATGCTCGTATGACGGCCGGATACTTACACTAAACTCACTTAAAATAAGGTAACATTCGCCTTAACACGCTATAATATACCAAGCAACATGTCGTTAGTAACGGTGTTGATTAGCTATTACACGAGTCTGAGGGCCGGTTAGAGCAAGTTGCTCGCCTGATAGTATTTAAGTATTACGTAAGCAGAATTTTAGTAATTATGAACCCCTCCTCCCCTTTGTCAACAAAAGTAAGCAGAGCTCTTTCTCTCCCCTGTTATACTTACGAAAACATTGGCTTAACTAGCGGGCTTATCACTAAAAGTAATCTCTTCCAGGTAACCCAAGTATCGAGTGGATTCAAAAACAACAAAAAATTTGGTCTTTAAAACTATCACCATACGGATCCCCCCATCCCCCAAGTCGTCAAAAAAGCAGCGCAATTCTAAACTGATAGGTTTTTTAATTACAAATAGGCTTGCGTTTGACCGCCGTCGCACCTGATGATTCGTATTGTTGAAAGGTCTTACTTAAAAACGCTGCTTAAACACAATCAATCCTTAAAATGCCCTTTTTACTTCTCGCTCACGAGAACTGTCACGCGTTAGCACAATACAAGTTGTTTTAAGCATACAAAACTAACAAACTTTTTAAGTGAGACCACAAATGTTCAAAAAATAAGTCGTCTCTTCCTGGGATATTCACACCCGTGCCTTCGTGTACACAAGCTGTCGATTAGGTCAGCCACCTCGGAAGAGCTTTGAATGCTATCAGTCCCTGCCGGGCCCAGTGCCCTCACCGCCCCATCTCTGCGAGCGTCAGTCGGTATGTTCGTTCATATTTAAAAGCTAAACAAATGCGTCATTCTGTTACTATTTCTATCACGAATAAATTCCTCCGCCGAAACTGGCGCCGACCGACATCGGGCGGGGTGAGCGTAATTACTAACTTGGTGGTAGTTCACCTTAGTAGAAGTCAGTCTAGGTAGGTTCAACCACAGTATCAGATATTCTGCCGCCAAGCAGTAGTGTGTAAACATTACTGTGCTTCGGTTTGAACGATATTACCTACAGGGCTGTTGAAACTAACCAACGTACGTCTCAAATGAGTGTCAATAAATCCACTTTGAATTAAAAACAAAAAGGTGCGGTACCTTTTAAACCGGAAGACAGTAATATTTATACACTACTGCTTGGCGGCAGAATATCTGGTAATGCGGTGGTACCTACCCAGACGACCTCCCGCTGAGGTCTACCTGTACCTGTAGTCTACCTCGTAGGACGTTGAGCGCTTCGAATACACATCTTTATTCCGGCAACGAGGATGCGGATCTCGTTGCCGGAATTTGTGAACACTCATAAGTACACTCAAGGTCAAAACACCAATTTTCAAAGCAAACAGGTTCCTTCTCGGTAAGCGTGCTTGAACCCAGACCGCATCGTTGTAGGACGTGGTCATACGTAAACGTATTATGAATAAAAATATATGCAGTCATGGGGACTGTCGTGTCGACAGACGAAGACGCGAACCCACAAGTTTTGCCCCGGCCAAAACAGAAAAGAAGAAGTGGCGGGAGGTACGGGGCGCGCCTTTCTATACGAGTCGCGCTTGTTCACCTCCGCCGGTGACGAGGGTAGCCCGTTGTTCAGCGCTGGTATCGAATTATTCGCACTCGCGCTGCTTTATCGCGCCTCCGAATATACTGTTTATTTATGTGCGTCCCAGAATGCGGGAACTACTCGGGTATAACAGGCTCTGTGCTCGGGAGTCAGCCGGCGTCTCGTCGGGGCCCGGTGCCCTGACCTTCCAAAATCCCGTCAATTTGTTGTACATTTGAGAACGCAGCTGTGGTGGTTTTCGGTTCGAGGATGCAATAAATCAACATAATATCAAATAACCTGCCGGCTCAGACCGGAGCGAGTGGCGCAAAGGAAGAATACATAATTATAAACTATTATTTTTATATTAAATAGATCTACGTTTGGCCACCAACTCGTCTGATGGAAAGCGACGATGCGGCCGAAGATGGAGCATGCCGATCTCAATGAAATCTATTCACTCCTTAAAAACGTCCAAATGGTAGTTTATATTTATAGGGAACAAAGCCGCCGGCGACGAGCCCGGTGCGCGGGCCGATTGACGATTAGCTGTCGATTATTTCAAAACACGACATCGTAATTCTATTTTTATTTGACAATTAATTTTATTAGTTATGTATATATTTTTATATTCACAAGTTATACGAGTAATATGGACGTGCTATGATTTCGATACTGTTAACGTTATTTTCCGACATGACTAGAAATGTAAGTTGTAACTTCAGTGTTATCAATACAATATTTGTATTGGTAGGCTGGCTCTGCATTCGACGACTGTGCATCGAAGCGGTTCGTTCTCCAATAAACGTTTCAATGATATGAATAATATCGTCTTAAAGCGAGCTCTAAAACGACTTCGGCGCGATCTCCGTCTCAGGACGCGGAAGTTAACAACTGTCGCAAAAAGTTAACTGCGAGTTAACCGCGGCGCGCGTCGCGAGCGCGGTCGCGGCTGCAGCTCCACGCGACGCGACGCGACACGACGCGGACGCTTTACAAGATATGACGATCACTGTTCGCAATAATACAAGTCTCCCTCGGTCTGACATAAGATACCTATTGTTATCGTCGAATCGAAGAACGTCCGGGCTCCAACCCTGCCGGGTCGGCATTTTAATAGACTTTATTGAAAAATGTGCAAGTTCGAGCATGTGTTTTTTTAAGTGGTAAACGAGCTCTGTGCTGTCTAATGGTAAGTGGCAATCCGCGCCTATGAACATCACCAGGTAGGCAGCCTTTAATTCAACCCTTATTTGAAGCGAAGTAGATAAAAATTCGGCGGGAGAAACCGAAGGTGGTAGCCATTTCACAGAAGACAGGAACGAGGAAAAACAATCGACCAAATCGAGCGGCGCGAGACTTCCACGCGTCTATGTAAGTAGTTGTAGCGACGCTTTTGCCGATGGCGGCCGGTTCTATAGTAGAGCCGAGAGAGAGGGATAAAAAGTTCATCAGAACATTCCCCTTAGTAGTACCTGTAGAGCACCGTCTGTGTAGTATTTAATCAGTGCTCAATTTCCATATCTGTCGGAGACAGACGTCTGTTTACCGCGAGAAACGTGTCCGCGACGGAGCGCGTTATGAAACGCCACGAGTTGTATATTTGGGTCGTTTCGTTCTAAAACACAACGCGCGGGGTTTGCGCGTCCAGTCACGCAGCTAAACATCGTATACTACTAATATCACTTACATATTATATTTGCCGTGTCGTGCCGCCCGTCGTGTCGTCGGTCGTGATGCAAGCGCCGATGGGAGCATTATTGAAAGAAATACGAGCTTAAACTCAAATCGAGTGAAATGAGAAGACAAGCTCGATAAAGCTCCTTCACAGCGAGTCCACCGCGGAGTCTCGCGCCGCAGCAATGAGCTGCCGATTCGAGTCTCGGTCTCGGCACAGCGGTTGCGATATAAGTTGTAACGCGTGTGTTCCGGAAACGTCCAAAGTTTGGTTCAGACCATAATTCTTGGTGCGAGTGTGCTGCGAATCTTTTCTTCACTCTGTGTGACGTCGTACATCGTATTATTCGTTATTACGAGTACGTGGCGATAATTAAGTATCGCAACACTTCACCTCATGAAACATTTTAAATATAACTATATATAACTATATAACTATATATCTTGCTTCCGTGTCAAAATGGGGTGACGAGAACCTGGTCAAATTTAATGCTGGCAAAACCCAGGCATGTCTTTTCTCCGCCAAAAAGTGTCCGTTCACACTATCTCCAACATTCCGAAATGATTCTGTACCTTTGGCAGACCACCTTGAACTTCTTGGGTTAACCCTTACCCCATCACTTAACTTTGGGCCCTACCTAGAGTCAAGAGCTAAATTAGCTGGGAAAAAACTGGGCGTCTTACGTAAGGTTAGGCGATATTTCACACCGGGGCAGCTGCTTGCATTGTATCAAGCACAAGTCCGGTCGTGTGTGGAATATTGCTGCCACCTTTGGGACGGTTCTGCCAAGTACCAACTTCAAGCTCTTGATTCGGTGGAGCGGCGAGCTGTTCGACTTATTGGTGATGAAAAGTTGGTGGAAAAAAAACTTTTAAGCCTTGAACACCGCCGGAAGGTAGCAAGTCTGTCAATTTTCTACAGAATTCATTTCGGTGAATGTGCTACTGAGCTGTACGACCTTGTACTTCCATCCCCCTTTTACTACAGGACAAGTAGAAAGACGGCCCACTACCACCCATACATAGTGGAATTTCCTTGGGTACGTACCAAACGTTTTGACTCTACGTTTCTCATCCGTACGGCCAAGGAATGGAACAAGCTGCTGGCTTCCTTGTTTCCTGAGAGATATAACCTAGATCTTTTCAAGGCCAGAGTGAATAGGTATCTTCTAAGTCTGCGTGCTTTATCTTCGACCACATCATCGCTTACCATCAGGCGAGTTGGTGGTCAAAAGCGGACTTATCCGAATAAAAATTTTTTTTTTACGAAAAAGCAAAATATATTTAATTGTAGGTATTGTATATTGCTAGTGCAAAATACCAATTCCGTGCCGGGCAGCGGCCGCGCCAGCATCCAAACTATCACTCATCGCAGACGCAATTTTGAAGGCCCGGTGCTGTGGGGATGAGTGGTACAGATTACTCGGAGGGGAGAAATCGCTCGTGAATAGACGGATCAAATTTATCGGCCATTCACTTGTGACGTCATGAAAAATGATTTCGATTTCTGCTTTTATTAAATTAAACTTGTTCCGAGTACACTTCTCAAATTTAATTAAATACAGCGATCATCGGGTTTGTGGGCGGTGCGTCCGGACCGCGCGGCGCGGTGCGCGGGCTCGAATCCCAGCCATGCAGTGCCGTAAGTAGTAATCTCAAGATGTGTTTATACGCAGCGCAACCGCGACACGGAGCCTGCGGTGCTCGCACTGGTATATTACAAAATCATAAACATAATTTTAAATAGTGTGTAAGTACCTAACATTTACATAAATCGCAAGTGCACAAATTTAGGACACTTTATACATGTGATTTTTAAAAAATATACAGGTATGGGGGCCTCGTAAATTTTTTTTTAATGAAAAATCCGCTTGTCCCTCTGGGGCTCTCTCGCTCCAGGGCCCCTGCATCGCGTCGGTTGCATTGGCGTGGCTACCACTGATACCAGCAACAAGTGTCTGACGCGAGCAGCCCGTACCGACAGCATGGAGAGGAAACTGTACCTATCTACTCGTTCCTCTCGCTTGTATCTACCACCAACTGGCAAAACTGTTTGGAACCCTAACAATGTCAACCATAAAATTATTTTAAAATTCGATCCTCCTCGAAATCCTCCGAACGTCCGCCCCGCCCTGGCCGAGCACCCGGCTCGGCCAGGGCGCCCGCAATGAGCGAAGACGAGCGTAACAACCTTAATAAATCCCTACGCACGAGGCTCTCCCTCGGATTAAACCCCTGCTTTACCCTTAAGATGATTTAAAATTTAATTTATGAAGTGACCCCTCCGGACTGTGAACGAAGTAAATACAATAAAAATGTAAATCTCGGCGCGGTTATAGTTCAAGCAGCTCGTACCCTCCTGCGGCCCTCCCGCGGGAGTGCCCCGGCGCCTCGGGCCGGGCCGTGCCGGGGGCGCGGGCCGTGCCGGGGGCGCGGGCCGTGCCGGGGGCGCGGGCGGGCAATCAAACACAGGTGTGACTTGTGACGTGACCGTTCACCCGCGTCGTTGCGACTAAATAAAGTTATTGGATTCCTCGAACGATGTTTAGAACTGGTGCCTGCGAGTGCGTGCGGTGTGCTTGAACACGAGATGTGCGGGTGGCGGTAACCGAACGCTCCGTCCCGCCCGAACTGACACTCGGATGTTGTGGTCTTCACGTCTCGCCCAAACATGTTTCATTTAAGAACTGCTCCTCGTAGAGAATTCAAAATAAATAAAAACACAACGTCTATCGGGCACCTCGCTCGTCACAGCCAAATTTGTCTGATCCGCACGAATGATATTTGAAATGTTTGGAAAAAAAAACACAGGTTGTAACGGTGCCCGCCCAACCGAAAAGAAAAACTGGTAGGTAAGTTTGGAACAAAAAATTAAGTCAGCTTTTTTTATCCGTGAACATCTCTCGTATCATTTTTGAGAGCCAGTTCCATTCCAGGCTAGGTGTGTTTACCGTCTTCAACCACACCGTCACTTAACATCAGGTGGGCTGTGGACAAAACACCCCGCTTATCAGCAATAAAAAAAGGGCAAATGAAACAAACGGGCCAGTGAGACGCAGCGCGACACTCGCCGCTGCAGCCGCCGCTCTCGCCAACCTGAGCGGTCGACTCAAACCGACCCCGGCCCCCCGAGCCATCGTTATAAATGTTACAATGGATCAAACTGCATTTCAACTTTTTTAATTTCTGTATTCAACTACAGTAATAGTTTAAAAAAAATGAGCATGTACCTGCACCTGACTACCTGCGTTATACCGAACGAAACATGAATACACTGTGCATGGAAACGCTCCTCCGAATAATATTTGCTAAGCCCGGACCTCCAACGAGGGAACTCGACAAAGTACCCGCCGCGGCAGGCAGGACACCGGACAAGGGCGCCTGGCTTCGTCGGCGCCGCCCGCGTGGAGCGCCCAAGTGTTTCGAGCCTTCGCGGACTAACTTCATGTTGGTTCGTTATGTGAATGACAGCCTCCGAGAGCTTTCGCACGAGTTACAAATTTTAATACGAGCGTAGAAACGCCTGCATTCCGGGGGAGGGGCAGCTCCGTCGAACGTCGCGCGGCCGGCGCTCAAGGAGTCGCGCCGGGCACGGCCGTCGGCCGCTGTTGAGACGCAGCAGCCGGGCGGCGCGCTCGGGTCGGGGATTAAGCGAGCTGTATCTGATGTAATAGCGTCCAGCTCATGACTATTTTCCCCAGCTAATAGTCTCAAATTATTATTTTAGTTATTTCCTTGTCGCCGTGTCTGTAGTCGTTTCCACGGAGCCAGCAGTCTCTGTATCGAGTATCGCAGCGCGCAGCCGAACCGGTCGGTCGTGAATAGTCATACACAAGCAGACATTCCATTTTATAGAATTGAAATTAAAAATTTCAGGCGGCACTCTAACGTAGCATTGTGACCTTTTATTTTAATTTCAGGCCGACATATTTTAACATAATTCGAGCAGAGCAGTCTCGTAGAGCTGCGGGTTGTAAAATCACAGTCAATTATTTATTTATGAATGGACCCGCGCGGCGTCGCGCGATGATTGCCAATTCCAGGTGTCGCGCCGGCGCGGGCGGCGCCGCGCGGGCCGCGGAGCCCTCGGGTTTAGGAAGTAAGCAGAACCGGCTAAATAGTAAATGGGTATTGACCGCCGGCATGGAAAAAGCATGTTGTAATAAATTACGACTTAAACAAAATTTGAATATTTGAAAATTTTGCAATTAAACTTTTTTTTATTATTTATAAAACAAAATAAGTGTAAATTTATTTCTGTTATATCTAGATACAAGCGAACGAATAATATCGCGAAACGTCTTTTCGCGAACCTGCCCGACCTGTGTGGAGCCTCCACTTCAAGTTCATTAGTCGGTGCGGACCTTCGCTACAGGTCTTATTTGATTGTTTTTTAAATATTGTCGAACTTATCAGCGCGTGACTCCGCGCTCCTGTACTCGGATCGTCATAATGCGATATCCGTTAGGCGCTCACGAAACAGCTACGCGACTGCGAACTATTTTCTAGCCATCAGGAATCCCAGCAAGGAGCTCGGAGTAGGGTCGGGCGCTGGACTCGTTCGTTTCGCCCGACGGCGGCTGACGCCGTGACTTGCGGCGGCGTCACTAGTGAATAAGCCAGCCTGCATGTATCTGGAGCTCTATTTTCTTATTTTATATCCACGATGTACACATCCGTGTGTCGCCACCCTACATTATTTACAGTCTGTTCCGCGTTACCGGTCTGTAGCGCACCGCGCGCCGGTCGGTCGATGTTTCGACATGAGGCGCGCCTATCAATATTGACGTAATTTTTTCTTGTACATGTATGCGTGGATGTATGGGCCCCGGGCCACCGGGCGACGGGCGCGGCAGTGTTCTCCCCTGGCATCTCCGAAAAGAAGTGCTCGGAAACAAGGGAACCAGGGAGTGCAAAGTTCGCCGCTAGCCGGGCCCGCGTCAGCAAACTTCCCAACTTTCCAAACTTATACTCCCCGGTAGTGTTTTCGTGGACACCGCCCGCCGCCGGCGCACCGGCCCGCACTGCCGGCTGCGTGGGTTGTGCGGCTGCCGAGGTGCCGAGTGAACGCATGGAATCGACACTTTCTACGACCGAAAAAGTTTTTACGCGACTGTCCAAAAAAAGAAATAGACAAGTGTAATGTTCTCAAGGTTAATGTATGTACTTATGTAGGTACATATTTGTCAGTGCTTTATTCCAAACGCCTGAATAGATTTGGATGTATGGGGTATCGTTAGAATCCACATCAAACAGGGTCACACTGGGTGTATTTAAAAAAAAATAGTAGGCATTCGTGTTTTTTTTTTAAATTAAGATTCCTCTTCCCCCGTGTTGACGACTTCTAACATTACATCGATGGGACTTTAGGGAAACAGTTCAACACTCGCGGCCGGCAGAGGGAGGCGCCGTCTCAGTTATCGTTGACGTACTACGTATTTTTGGATAGTTTCTGTACCAGGCGTGCCGGTGAGCCCCGGACGGGTGCGGGGCTGTAATAAAATATCAAGTGTCGAGAGCAGTCCCGGGGCGCCGCCGCCGCCGCGCCGCGTCGAGTATCGATACATAATAATCGATTCAAATTAATGGTCTGTCGCGGCCAGACGCGCTGGCGAAGCGGCTCCGTGCCGCTGGATACAATAACTGGGCATTGTAGTGCGGGCCTTGTGTTTTACGGCCCGCGCCAACATTTGGATGATAAATGGAAGATTTGGAGGCATTCTGCTACACCCACCACGCGTTCGATGCTCCGAGTTAACCTTAAGGAAGTACAGCCAGGGAACATCGTGATATGTGTAAATGGCCGACCTGCGTGTCACCGATATTGTAATACAAATATTACAATTCATGGCAAAATATTATTATGGATGCTGGCTCGCACATCGAGCTTTAATCCGCGCACTACGAGTACACTAGAAGTACAACAAAACGGAAGAGTTTGTTCGAACGCGCCGCCCGGGCGCCCTGCAGCTAGCAGTCGGATTTGAAAAATTCTTTTACCATTTGATAGCTCATTTCTTGAGAATGATTATAGGCATCACGATCCGATCCTTACAAGCCGATAGCGGGTGAAGCCGCCGGGCACGGCTAGTGTTATATAACATTGAGTAAGTCAGTAAGTACAATATACTTTTGTGTTAGTAGTAAGAGAAATATATTATCCGCTTGGATTTTTATGCGTGTTAGTTGAATGTCTGGTCGATTTCTCTCCACGTGGAAGAGTTTGTGCGGAATTCTGCAGCGGAACAAGTCAAACATGAGCCGTTGCCCACATCAGGAGTTGATCTCTCGCTTCCGTTCCATCACAAAGGAGAACGAAACTACTCGGTGCTAGATCTTTGCGGGAGATCGGCTAGGCAGTACCAGATATTCTGCCGCCAAGCAGTAGTGTACAAACATTACCGTGTTCTTTGATTTGAAAGGAACTGTAACTAGACATTACAGCTGTTTTTGGGACTAGCCATCGAAAGTGTCAAACTAATGAGCGCCAAAGCAGCGACGCCCCCTGGCTGCTATTATGCGTGTAGTAAGTTAAATAATACGAGTAAAGCCACTTTCATCGAGTGCGCGGCGCTGCAGGCGACCAGGCCTCTCACTGTATATCGTCACTTAGACTATAACTCGAAACATGAAAATTTGTACATATTATATTTTCACTACATTTTATTACTCGTCTGTGAACCGAGTAAAATCAAGTTTAAAGCTACTGATAATAATTATAAAATATAACTTTAAGAAGCGGGCATTTGCTGGGTTAAAAAACGAGTAGCTCGCAGTTTATCCGATAGCGAAAGAACATTTTTCTATGAAAATTTTCATCTTAACACATTTTCCGCCGGCTGGCAGTGAGACGAGACGGACTCACTGCAGGAGCGGGCGCGGCCGCCGGGGGGAGCCGGTGGACTACAAATAATAAGACGAACGAGACGCTCTCCTGACGGTAAAAGATAACGCCCGTCCATGACTATTGCAGCGATACATAGTTCAGGCGCTGTCTTGGCGCGCATTACTTTGCAAGACATGCGATGGTCGGTCGACAGCCCTGTAATTTGGCTAGGATTCCTTTCCTTTCGTAGCCGATTCCTTACCGTCCCTCTTTTGATCAATCATTCGAAATAAACGGCGAACGAACTCGCCTAAACCCGAGTCGGACCGAAGTCCATTTTTAGGTACTTACTACTCATTTTACATGTTTGACTCCATCGACAGGGCACTACTATAGCAAAGGGTATACTATAAATAATTATATCATCCGATAACTCCTAAATCCCCCAAAACGAGATCCTGGATCCACATCTGTCAGGACTTATGCAACTAACATAGAAACGGCGTGCGCTGCCGCGAGCGCCGCGCGGCGCCTACGAAGCGGACATTTTTAATTAATCCGGTATCACACGGAAATGGAAAACGTCGAGGCACCGCGCTGAGGATTTCTAGTTCTCATATGTTTCCTACTACGTTTCCGAATGGCTTTCCTCCAGCTGGCCGCCCGGCCGCTCGGCCTGTCAGCCGTCGAGCGACGGGCCGTACTTTAAGCGACGCGGACGGTGTGACTCGATGCAGGAAAATTACTGACTAGTTAGGAACCGAGCTCGAGTTCTGTATTTACTCAAGATATAGTTACATTTTAGATCTTAAATATTTATCAGTCAGCACAGCTTACCCTAATTGTCGGTGGTATTACAAACCAAAGTATAAGAAAAAGATGTACCTATATTAATTAGTCAAAAGAATGGTTAGGTTATGTCTAATAAAAAACTATTGTCAATAGGTGTGTCACGGTTCCGACGCTTCGTTTTGGGCGTCTGGTGGGTTTCCACTGATATTTTTGGTAAAGGTATCTTCTATTTGTCGTTTTAGACTTTGGGCTTTCATTGTACATTAATTTCAGCTGAATGTTTTCCAATTAGTCTCCCTATCAGCCTTGGTTCTGTATTTTTAGTTCTCACCATTATTATGCTTTCTTTAACATCGACCTTTCCAGTACATTTATCATGTAACTTGAATGACGACTCGTCTTGTCTGAAAAGCCGTGGGAGTAGGTCGTAGGCCGTACGACAGCTTGCATCCGCAGCAGTTTCATCGTGCCCGGCGACGTGCAGCTAGCTCGCGCTAGATAGGATTTCCAAGGATGCGCACCACGCGGGGCCGCAGTGGTTTTAATCCTGTATAATGTTCGCGCTGCTATTTGTTTCTAATTGTTGAAGTACGTCGTGCACGCCGACGGGTGCGTTTGTGTCAAATCTTTTAAGCTTTTTAAAGTTGCACGAGTTTTTTCTACGAGAAGTTGCACGAATTTTGTCCTTGTTCATTATTTGAAGTTGAGCCAATGAAACGTTCTCTTAGATAAGAATACCGGTGCACCAGCAAGTTGAACAATTAACATTTCATATAACGATAATAATGACCGGTAATTTTATTTGACAGTAAATGTGTAAGTAGTTATTTGTTAAAAGTGCCATTTTATTAGTTTTGTGTTTTATACTCGTACGCACGCGGGGCTAGCTAGGCGCACAACAAAGTTGCTCCGAGCAACATTATTTCATTCGAAGTGCAAGCTTAGCGTTCTTGCATGTTGTTCGGTCTGCAGTCACAGCCACACAGCAGCGCGGCGCAGACAGTAGCACGACCAGCGAGTGGTCAGTTTCCCCTTTAGACATCGATTTCGAAAGGCTAACGTGTGAATAATGACACTCGTTAGTTGGCGCGTTACTTCAATTCGTAGGAATAGAATTAAAACATTACTCGTATACCTAGAACTCGCGCCGGTCCTAATTTAAACGAAATGTAGGTCACGGCCGGAACTTTGGCTTACTCTATGGCGTGGCTTCGACCGATTTGATTATGCTTTTAATTACGATACCTAGAAAATTATTATTAAGCTCGGGCCTTAATTAATGAAGTGACGCGACGCTGTAGGAGCTCGCCGGGCAGCTTGAAGCGAGCTCGTGTATCTGTCGCGAGTTTCATAGTGTTATGAGACTCTTACGAACGGAACTCGTCGTCAACCGCGACACACGTCCCTCGCTGCGCGCGGCCGCGCCCGCTCGGGGCAGCCGCCCGAGGCCCCGAGACCACGTCGCCGGCGGACGCGCCAACGATCTCATTTAACAGGAGGCTCGGCCCGCCGCCGCGCCCTGCCTTTGTCCACGTTTTAATGTATTAATGACGTACTTAATTTTTTGTTCAAAAAAAATGATCTGCCTAATATGTTCTTACCGGATAATTTTCCATAGCGCTGACTTTATTCATTATTTTATGAAATAAGAAACCTTTTATCGAATCTCCTTTATTAAAGAATTGACCGATTAGAAAAATTGAATAAGTACATGCAACTACGTTTGAAGATGGAATCGAGTTCTGTGGACTTACTGTCGTCTTAGGGATTTGTTCGCGGCCTCACGGGCTCCGCCTCCCGCAGGTGCAAGGAGAGGCCGCTCTTTCAATATTACATAAAAAAATGTATATATATATATATGTAATAAACTATACACAATTATTAATAAAACACATTTTTTTTGTTAATTAATAGGTCCATTCTAGGCTAGATGAGCTTTACCGTTTTCATCCACATGGCTTAACATCCGGCGAGCAGTGGTCAAACGCGGAGCTCGTCAAACATTTAAAAAAAATCAGCGCATCAATATTAACTTAATTGATATTACCGGACAAAGGGCTCGCATGTATGTCGGCAGAACTGAAGGAGACACGAGCGCTGCGTTCGCAGCTCCTGCAGCGAGGGTGACGCTCCCGCGGTGCGGCCTCCGCGCGTCGAGGGAGAATCAGTAGGAATCAGGCATTGCCGCCAAGTCCAGTCCGGCAGCCTGTCCGTGTAGCTAAACCCCAATATAAACTTAACACTTTTA
Source organism: Biston stratarius (assembly GCA_950106695.1). Classification (NCBI taxonomy): domain Eukaryota; kingdom Metazoa; phylum Arthropoda; class Insecta; order Lepidoptera; family Geometridae; genus Biston; species Biston stratarius. The sequence continues at coordinate 138,963 of OX467107.1, read as the reverse complement.
CGAACGAATCTTGCCAACATCGCAAAGTTCTTTGAAATGCGAGATTAGAGCGCAGTCCTCGCCCAATAGAGGCAAGTTTCGACTCAAATTGAGTGCTTTGTTCGGTGGAGCCGAGGCGGCCTCCGCGCGGCGCCGCAGCTCCGAGTTGTATTTGAAGGCTCTAGTTTGACCTTTTCATTGCGGGCGAGGTTTTTATTAGTTCGACGTGAGACGTGAGGTAAGTGTCGGGCCCCAATTTCGTATCCGTTCTGTAGCCATTATACTTTCCGATGAATACGATTTAATCACTTGCATTTTTAATATTTGCATCGTTCTATTATTGTAAGTAAGTATACTTTGTAATTTGTCGCAATAAAAAAAAACCTTTTTAATGTTCAAATATTCAGGGGAGAATCTCCTTGTACCATTACACACATGAAAAATAAAATAAGTTTTTTTTAAATTCTGGGCAAGTGAATGGCGTCATTCGGCATCATCCGTCATCGTGTTTTCCCGGTAAAGAGCAGCTGTCGTATGGAGTCGCTGCGTTGCGAGTGAGTGTGCTTCCTTGTCGGCGTTACCTTCGCCGGCTGTTCCGATCGACGGTTACATGAAGACACGGGTTTTTATGATTAACACTTATAGTAAAGGCCTTTTAAAAAAATTAAAAGGCATTTCAAACGGCGCCATCTAGCCTTAAACTAAGCAACGCTTGTACTATGGGAACTACACAGCTGGCAGAATACATGTATATATACATTTGAAACACCCAGGCACAGAATAAACATCTATATTCGTTCCACAAAATGTTTGTCCTAGGTGGGAATCGAATTCACTCGAACCAAAAGAGCTAACAGGCAGACTAATAGTAATTAATATCGTAGATGACAGAACACACCCTTTCACAGATGATTTATCCGGCGTTACTACACCGGGCGCGGGGGCCGCGGGGGCTGAGGCGCGGGGGCCGGGGGCATTCGAACACGATCAACAAGATAATAATCTTCAAAATATTATCCAAAGTGAACGCCAAAGCCGAGCCAAGGATTAAGGAGAGTATTAACTTCTTAGCGCGACGTGGACGCACAGAGCAACGGGACGCGGAATCAGGACATTCCATTAGTAATGTGAGGGATGTGATCGTTTCCCTCCATATACCACCGATATAGTTAGTGGCGTAGCTACTAAGAGACTAAGCCGTGCCTTGCAGCGGGGCCCTCGCGCCGAGGTATGCTTGGTGGCCAGGGTGTATACCTAATAGGTTGCAACACGAAAGCAATTCAAATGTGTCGAGGTAAGAGACAAAAAATCAAATAGTATTTATGTATTTCCGTCGCTTCGCTCGATCAATCAGAGCAGCGATCATTTCGAGTCCACTACGGATCTTTTTACCTTTCGAAGGCAATATTATAAGTTCCGAGAGTAGCATGTCCCGTCGTCGCTTGGTCCATGATTAATTCCTAACGATCTAAAGGTCTTGGAAATTGAATCTCAGATAAGATCAGTTTTTTTCATTACAGAGTGGCGGGGAGGGGAGGGGAGGGTTCTCTCAGATTACTCTCTAACAGGCTATATTAATTTTTAGCGGCATTTAAGGTCGGAGCTTAAGGGCAACACCTTTAAGACGCAGAGTTGAAAATCCCGACAGACTGAACTACAGTCATACGTGCAGGCATATGGCACATACAGGCGGCGGGAACCCACACAGACATCTGGACCCGAGCCTCTGCCGGACACGTGCAACATTGGTCCGACGGCATCGCACGCAATACATACAAATAATTATATCAGCGATCAGCGACACCAGGCTTCCATAAGTCGTGAGCCGCGGGCCGCGGGCCGCGGGGCTCCATAAGGCGCTGTTCTGAACGTGCGATATATTTTATTTCTGTTGACATTATGTTACATACTTTTTTATAAATGAAAAGATTATATTTGCATCATCCACATAATGACACGAAACAGTTCATTTATTCAATTATCTCTTTTGACTCGACAGTACCTATCTTCGTGCACCAAATAGAAGCAAAATATTAATTTTGTAAATATCAACTATTCGATACGACACAATTCGGTCAAACACAGAACGATCAGTCCTAAAAGGGGGAGAAGAGGAGGGGGCCCTAACTGTGCTGGCGCCGCCGTGTTGGGGAAGTTGAGCGGTCCGGACCGTGTCTCGTTACTTCCTGCATTATTTACATTCTATTCATTTTTAACCGACTTCAAAAGGGAGGAGGTTCTCAATTTGATTGGTATTTTTTTTATGTATGTCCATTAAAAAAATACAACAAACACAATATAACAAAAATACTTTACAAAGTATGTTACCTGCTAGGTACCATACTTTGTAAAGTATGGTACCTAGCAGGTAACATACTTTGTAAAGTAAGTTTGTTATTCGCTTTTTCGTGAAGTCGGTTTTACTTTTTTTAAAGTTTGTTTATCACGCGTACATGTCATAAATTTTTTAGTTTTTCTTCAAAAATAGGCGCAACACATACAACACATACAACACATACAATCCATAAAACTACCGAATCCAATAACTCCTACTGCACTAAAAATAAACTGCGGAGTTCCGGCGCTACAGATGATGATGAAGCCGGAGGCAGGTCGTTTACTGGGACTACTCTAGTGACCGTAAGCCCCACTGAAAGTCACAGAAAAGTAAAATGCGCAATTTTTTTTACCTGCGTGACATATCTTCTGTTAAAAAATCTAATGAAAAAAATTAAGTTTAATAAATCAAACTACTGAATTGATATTGATAAAATTTGTATGAAATTAAACTGGAAGTATATCCTTTCAAGTACAACATATTTGTCCACGGCGTTTTATAAATAACGGGCTTCTGAGGAAACAAACAAAAAAAAACAACGGAATTGAAAACAACTCCTTCATTGAAGGAAGCTAACGAACACAAATTAATTATATCAACCGATTAATATACACACACATACACTCTTACAGTTCACATTTGAAATCCGTTAAAAACGATGTCTATACCGTGTTATTTTATTTTATTTTACATGGAAAACAAACAGCTGCTAATTGGTAAAATAAATAGGAGATAAGTGATAACAGAAAAGCCAAAAAAGTTTTCACTCGTGCTAACTAGATCAGGTTGAAGTGCCCCGAGCGCGCCCCGGCGCCCCGGCGCGGGGACAGGTGTAAGAATACCATATTATTATACACACGTAATTAAATACATTCAAAATTTAAACAAAATGTTAAATTAAAAACAGATAAATACATAATAGATTGACAATATGAGCCGTAGAAGTTTTATAAAATGTTCTTTCTTTTAAATTTTTTTGCTATCAAAATACCACAAAGGTATCATATTTAATTTTAGTGTTTACAAAAAATTGCTCATTTGCTCTATCATTGAAAGTTGCGTGTAATAAGCCGGCACCGTTCGCACCCGGCACGGGCTCCCGGGCACAGCACGCAGCGGTACTCACCCGAGCCCCGGCGCCACTCGCCAACTTAGATCGCGCGCGGTCGCGGCTCAGCCTCGGGCGGGACGCGGCTCCCGGCTCGGCCGCCCTGCGCGCTCTGCCGCCGGCGCGCCCGCCGCCCGGCGCCCGCCGCCCGGCGCCCGCCGCCCGGCGCCCGGCGCAGGCACGGTGGCGCGCCGCCACACTGCAGCTAAACGTTACGCGAGAGCACCGAACACGTCAGTGTGCACTTCTATTGGACTCGTTAACTAGTTGTGTATCTTGGGTGCGGTGCGAGTGAGTTTCGATCGTTTCCAGGTTATGAAGTTTAGTGAGCCCGAGCAGCAGTTTTTATGACTTATAAAGCTAGCATTTTTTATAGCCAGTGTTTACATCTACGATAGTAGATTGCGCGCGAACAACGCGTGAGATAACCGCCCCAAAGAGCTGAATTTTGCTAAAAACAAAACACCATATCTACTAACAATCTGGTGACAGTCGCCGCCGGCCTGGAGCCGCGGGGCCCGGGCGGCCCGCCTGGCGTCTCCCGCGAACCGCATCTCCATACTCGATGCCCGAGCGAGCATCTCGTGCCAGAGTCGCGTTGAGGCATTCGACCCTCCATCGGAATGCGAATCGATAAAATAAAAATAACAATAGTCGTAGGACGAAAGAGATTCCTCCCCCGACGTCTGTCGTCTCCATTGAAACGAGCTGTCGTTATGGAGATGGTGCGTGGCGCGCGCGTGCCGGCGCGCCCGGGCGGGACGGGCGCATTGTGTCTCTTTATTCACCTGAAAAGGTTTGAACTTCGATGGCATGTTTTTGCTTCGATCGATCTGCGCTTCCAGGCGCGGGCAGTGTAATATTTGTACGGCTAGTGAACGTTTTAATAGGCTCAGGATTACTTCTCTCCTACGATCGAGCGACACTTCATGTTCATTCATCGGTTAGCGAAGAGTTCGAGTAGCCGCCGGTCCCAGCGAACCGCCCGACGGTGGATAACCTAAGCGTATGTGGGCCCGACCCTGGCGCGTCGCCGAGGCAGACGGCTGCGTGCCCGGCGGGGGATACGAGAGCCTGCAGGCGGTCGTGACGAGCAGTCGCGGTCCTCGGCTTGAATTCACCCGGAGCTTCTCGACTCGAACGATCACTAATCACAAAGTATAAAACGCAGTCTCATTTGGCGCGCGACCGTTCGTTCACTTGGTTCTGGAACTGCGCTGCAGGTATACAACGAATATATTATCTAAACGAAATACAATAAACGAATACGATATAAAATATACTCACAAAAGTAGTGAGCGACGCGGGGCTCCAGCGGGCTGGGAGCAGCTGATATCTTTGACCGCTGAGGAGTTTCGTCTCCATACTCGGTGGAGATAAGTATGCAACGAAATGTAGTCTATGGTCTTTGTGTCAGAAGGACGATACAGAACGCGCGCCGAGTGCGACCCCCGAGCCCGCGCGCGCTCTGCGAGCTCAGAGCGCGCGCCGAGTGCGACCCCCGAGCCCGCGCGCGCTCTGCGAGCTCAGAGCGCGCGCCGAGTGCGACCCCCGAGCCCGCGCGCGCTCTGCGAGCTCAGAGCGCGCGCCGAGTGCGACCCCCGAGCCCGCGCGCGCTCTGCGAGCTCAGAGCGCGCGCCGAGTGCGACCCCCGAGCCCGCGCGCGCTCTGCGAGCTCAGAGCGCGCGCCGAGTGTTACCCCCGAGCCCGCGCGCGCTCTGCGAGCTCAGAACGCGCGCCGAGTGCGACCCCCGAGCCCGCGCGCGCTCTGCGAGCTCATTGCGCAAACTGTATGTTTGCGGTCACGTTCCTTTTTCTAGAAATCACAATAAGAAGCTCGCGGTGCTAATCGCGGGCGACGCGCCGGCGCGACCGCACCAGCTAAGGGATCGCTGCGTGAGTTTGCTGGAAATCTTTAAGGTCAAAGGGAAATTGATAATTCACCTAAGTCTGCGTGCTTCATCCTTCCTCGACCACACGTCCCTTATCAACGGGTCAAACGTGTACTTGTATAAATAATTGTAGCGATGTGATAACTGAACGGTCAGTGCGACCGGTTCGCACGTTAGAGGGCGGAGGTTTAAATCCCGACAAAGAGCTGGAGCTGCCGGCGAAGAAGATGTTGTGGAAGGATCCCGCCGGCCGACCGACTTCTAAGCAGGTAAAGAAAAAACAGCAAATTGTAGTTACCTTCCGAGTCTGTTTTAGTAAAAATAGCAGCCATTCCATATAACGTTGCATTCTATTCAATAATACAATTAATTCTATTTGTGAAATCTCCCCAAGTATCGCGACTAGAATACGAGTATGAGAGAGTAGTCCAGTACGTATTCTGTCTCCCCGAGGACTGCGAACATCCTTTCCCATTAGCGTCGCTGGCAAGTTCGGGAACTGAACTTGCCAGCGACTCTATCTAGGGACTCGAACTATCTGATTCCACTGTTGCGGCATGTGCTGCTCGAGTGGGTGTTCCCCGATGGATACAATCTGGCTGTTGGGCACAGCCAGATTGTATCCATTGAGGAAAACCCACTACAACTAGTCGAGAGTGCATCGTTATCAATTAAATCTGTAGGAATTGTTGTTCACACCCTCTTTATCGCATCATCTTAGACCGCATCATCACCTGAGATCAGATGAGATGGCAGTCAAACGTCAGCCTATTTCACCCACCCACTCGCGTCGCGAGCCCACTCGCGTTATTAGTCGGCGTAAGACGCGGTTCGTGGTCAGCTGCCCGGCCACAGCGCCTCTCGTCGGGGATGATCCTCCCGAGTGGAGTGTCTTAGTAACACGTTGTGTAGTTTTATCTGCATAGTGCGTAGTGCGTAGTGCGGCACGACGGGCTCGGCAATGTCAGCAATGTCGGCGATCCCGTCTCGTGAAGACCGGCTCAGGAAGAGCAGAGAGCATCCACACAGGAGGCAGCAGTACGCAGGGCTGAGACGCAGGGGCTCGTGTTAAGTGTAAAAACTTGCAATGATTGACAACTGATTTGCGAGATGACTCACGTAGTGCAGCTTACCCCAGTTGTAGCTGTAGATCTAGTGTTTACCGTATCAATTTTATAAAAATGTCTGTCCCAACCCTAATCTAATTATTTTTTGCCTATGTTACTTAATTTCTATAATATGTAAATCAAAAAGTTCAACTGAACAAAAATTTGTAGGCTTCACAGTTTTCTTCAGTTTGAAATTCAGAATGGAGGTTGATTATGCTGATTAACATAGCAAGTTTTGTTCTGTTTGTTTTAGTAATTTCCGTCCGATAGCGGGTCAAAGGTCGCGGCATTACACTCCAAGCTAAATGTAAAAATAACAATGTTTTTGGTTTTGATACTTGTTCACATCCTCCGAGACCAAATCCGACCCTGGCGAGCACTCGGTACTTATAGAGACACCTACCGGAGCTCGGGTAGAGACAGCTATGCCACAATCGATCGTCGTCATATTCCATCACCGCGGCGCGGCGCGCGGGCGGGCACGGCCTAGCTAGTTGTTTTATGTATACGTAGCCTACATAATGTGAAACAGCAATAAAACTAAACGTAACAGCCAACTTATCGCTGGAGCTCTGGAGCTGGAACTGGCTGGAGATAAATAAACATTTTAAAAATACTTCCCACTCATTCATTTCTAAAATGACTGATGGTTATCTATGTATAGACAGCCAGCAATGAGTTTACCGAGCGTATCGAATCGAAACTCCTTATCTCAATAGCCGACACGTCAAGGTGACTCAGCAGAACCCAGTCGGAAAAATTTTAGTTTTAGTGTTTGTTTATCGAGTTTTTCTAATAGGTATTTGATTTTCTAATAATTGATTTATCTGTCTTGTCGGTGAAAACGTTTCAAATGGACATTAACGATTTTATTATTTCGTGGAACTGTGTTTATTGGGAAACCAGGAACGCGCTGATTCGATCCTTGGATTATCCCAACGGATGGTTGCACGGCTTGCGAAAACTTTACAGTGAGTAGCTTCACACTAGCATTGTGACTGTGACAAGGTTCAAGGTCTCCTCTTCATGACATTACTGATGCTCAACAATTTTACAGCGCATTTATAACACAAGCAAGAAAAGTTACCTATTTACCAGCAATGGTTGACGTGGAGATGCCAAGTGAGAATGTTACGTTTTCTCAAGAACTGGGTACTCATTTTATTTTCTATTTCTACTTACTACACCTGACCGAATATCATCTTTAAATATTTAGTAGTTTGCTTGATACCTAAATACTCACTCAAAGATATAACATTTTAAACTTTTTTTATGATGTTGGCACAATTTAATACTATATTAGCTGGGTACAAACCGGTCCAATAAGTATCTATATATATTTTATTATGTCGTGAGTTTTAGCGGGAACGCGGAAAAAATCATGTCACTCCATTTTTTTTTCCCTTGGTTTTGGCATCATGCTTCCACATTTGCCATTTGTCGAGTTTATATGTCACTCCATTGTAATTTTTCCAAAACTTATATTTTGAACAAAAGTAGTGATTTTATTCTTAAAGTGCCAAAGTACAAGCGCGATAGTGATGTTTTATTGTGATGAAACATGACTTTACGTGTTCCTTCCAAAACTCCATCGAAGCTTATAGTAAAGACAGCATTACTTTACTAAGGCATGACTGAACTCAACTTTGATTTGTTTAGCTTGATTTTGCACAACATAAAAATATAGAAATACTTGTCGTTGGTAAATACACAAAGTGCGACGCCAAAAAGAAAAATATAATGGCGTTGACATATAATTAATTCGATGACATTTGTTTTGACAACCAATATCAAAATAAGAAATCTCAAAAATGGCGGCGATCGGAATTGGAATGTGCGAAACTCCCGGCTGCAAATCAATCGCACAACTACAATGTCCAACATGCATAAAACTCGGTGTTCAGGGCTCATTTTTCTGCACACAGGATTGTTTCAAGAAGTCGTGGAAGACGCACAAAATTATTCACTCTTTGGCTAGTAAGTAAGGTGTTTTAGGTTATGTTTCTGTGTTACGAAGCAATAATGCGAAATTTTGGAATTTGTTCTAGAGGGAGAGAGTACCGATGGCTCGAACGTGGAGTACAATCCGTGGCCGTCGTACGGTTTCACTGGGAAGCTTAGGCCGTATCGACCGGGCCAGAAGAGGACTGTGCCGGCACACATCGGCCGCCCGGACTATGCGGACCATCCGACCGGGTTCCCGGCCTCGGAGCACGCTGCCAAAGGCTCCGGCCACATCAAAGTACTCGACGATGAGGAAATCGAGAGCATGCGCGTCGCATGCCGCCTCGGAAGAGAAGTCCTAGACGAAGCTGCCAAGTTAGTTCTTTGCGATGCTTACATTTTTTGTTTGCATTAACTTCATGGAAATAATCATGCATTGTACTGCTCGTAGAGTAGCGTATGTTTGCATACAACATGCATCACCCCTTTCGCGTTGTTCACAATCATGCTGTTGAGATAATATCTTTTCACTTTCTATGATTCTGGCGCCCATTATTTACTTATTTTACTTGAAAATTAAGTAAACCTCACTATTTAACAACAAATCAAATGCAATCCTATTTTTAACCAACTTCAAAAAGCAAGTAGAAAGGTTATCAATTTGATTCATTTTTTAAATGAAAATGTAAAGGTATTTATTAATTCAGGATACAAGCAGATCGTTCAATTGAATGCTTACATCCTGATTGTTGATATCCCTAACATAGTCCGCCTATCTTGTTATTATTACCGAGTTTCTCTTCTCTCATCGTTGATAATCAACAACATGCATATATATAACTGCACTACACTGCTACAGCTATATCACATACATTTATGTATATCTCTTGAGATCTAATGTATCCATAATATTTCAATTTATAGCTGGTAAATAGTGACCTTTGGGTGGAACAATATAGTTTATCAGAAAAATAGTTTTTTTTTTTAACGCTGACAGGCTAGGTGTTTGACCTCAACTCTCCTGATGTTAAGTGACGGTGTGGTCTAAGATGGTAAAGCACACCTAGCCTGGAATAGAACTGTGAGATTACATTGTGCTAGTACAGACCACACATGCAGGAAGTTGTGCTGCCTACTAAGTCATACTTTTGTCAAGATCATCCTGTTAATGAATTGATACCTTGACCTTACACATGCTCTGCTAGTTTCATACAGAAGAAAAAATAACTAGGTGATGCAAGAACAGGAGCAGAAATGCACAACCACAGCCTGTATTGTAGGACCATACACTAATATTATATGTACATGAATTTCTTAATAGGGTTGTACAATGTTGTGTTTAACTATTAATAAATATTATACAAAATGGTCACACACAAGTCCTAAACTATGCCAAGTGCTATGCGGCAACTTACAGGTGACTGGTAGTTAAACCTTTTCTTAGTAAATACACACTGGAAAACCCAGACAGAATACAGCTTTGTTCAATACATAAATGTTTGGGATTGATCTCGCACCCAATGGCTCAGGACACAGCTGCCAGCAAATGTGGTACAAGGCGGTCAATTGTAATATTGGCTTTACTCGTATGTGTACAAAGTAGTGAGTAGTCGTGTTTGGCCTCAGGGTGTGCGGCGTGGGCGTGACGACAGACGAGATCGACCGCGTGGTGCATGAAGCCTGCATCGAGCGCGAGTGCTACCCGAGCCCGCTCAACTACCACAACTTCCCCAACAGCTGCTGCACCTCCGTCAACGAGGTCATCTGCCACGGCATCCCTGACACGCGCCCACTAGAGGTCACTCTGCCCACATTTTTTTACACTTATAGAATTACAATATGTTTTATGTAAATCAAGTATTTCTTAAGTAACTGGAAATTCCCATTCAAGAAAGAGAATATCCAAATGTGTATAATCAATATACGATCATACCAGATGAAAATACTTACAATTTCTACCAATCGTAATATAAATCCTTGTATGGGAAAAATCATTTTCCAACTGCAAGTACTTGCTTATTCTTAAATTCAAATGACCTTGCTCCAGCAATGTTCCCCGGCTTCGCTGGCTTTGAACATTTTAGACTCGCTTCCGATAACTAATAAAATGTTTCCAAACAAGCTTGTACGGATGACTCACATTTATTTCAATACCATCACTCCTATAACAACAAAGTCGTCATCAAATAATAAGCTCCGCAAAATGTCAGTGTTGCTGTTGACTTAAAGTCTCCATTAACCAAAATGTCTTTAAAAACTAACATTTTCTTTATTTTTATTTCTTTTTGATTGATTTTCAGTGCTACAACTATAAATTGATTCCAGGATGGTGATATATGCAATGTGGATGTGACGGTGTACCACCGAGGCTTCCATGGAGACCTCAACGAGACATTCTTTGTAGGCGACGTGCCAGAGTCCACTCGCAAACTTGTTCAGGTATATACCTCTCATTTCTCGCTCTAGACTAGCTCACATCGGAGTAAGAGCCCCTGGGAGCTTCTGGCGGCCGGCTGGAAGTGTGCAAGGGCGTGCACAAATGAACTGCTGCACGCCCGATGACCGAGTAGCTGATATAAGTGATGCGTGGTGACGCGTGCGCAGGTGACGTACGAGTGCCTGCAGAAGGCGATCGCGATCGTGAAGCCGGGCGAGAAGTACCGCGAGATCGGGAACGTGATCCAGAAGCACGCGCAGGCGCACGGGCTGAGCGTCGTGCGCTCCTACTGCGGCCACGGCATCCACCGGCTGTTCCACACCGCGCCCAACGTGCCGCACTACGCCAGTCAGTATACTGCACACCTCTCGCACCATTAACTACTGCGATCGCTTGGTTATTACACAATCATACACTCCCGGGCAGAGTTATCACATACGTCTTTAGAGTGGCCTCCACGGCCAGCGACCCACGGAACTCATGATAACGAAATCACCCGCCGACCTACACTCGACAGGCACAGGATCGAACAATATGTTGACGGAAATCAGAGCTTAGTGTTTCCACGTGCACGTGTTCACGTAGGAACACTAAGTTACTCCTACAACTCGAATTTTTGATTGAAACGAACGTGTTTTCTCGGCGGCGTGTGTCTACTCACTTAACTATGGTAGACGCATACACGGAATGCGCCGAGGACTGCGCGCAGTAGGCAGGCGAGTGAAACGACGCCCACTCACTTATTTTTATTGTATGAACAGGACGGAGTCGTCAGTGACGACGAGCAATGTCCTTCCGCGTGAGCGCGGCCCGAGCTGCGCCTGCCCTCGCAGAGCGGGGGCTGCGCTGCAGGTCGCGCCTCGCGCACACTAATATTTTATAGATACCACCGATGTCGTGTCATACATTAAAAAAAAACATTTTTTTTTGTTTTTTTTTTACGTCGACCGTGTGCTGCAGAGAACAAGGCGGTGGGCGTGATGAAGGCGGGCCAGTGCTTCACCATCGAGCCGATGATCAACGCGGGCGGCTGGCGCGACGAGCAGTGGCCGGACCGCTGGACCGCCGTCACCGCCGACGGCGAGCGCTCGGCGCAGGTACTGGCCCGACAGCCCGCCCGCTCGTGTGCTCGTGTGGTTCCGTCGCTCAATGCGCGCGTCGTCGTTACAGTTCGAGCAGACGCTGCTGGTGACGGACACGGGCTGCGACGTGCTGACGCGGCGCGCCGCGGGCCGCCCCTGGTTCGTGGACCAGCTCGAGCGGCTGGACGCGCGCTGCTAGCGGCCCGCGCCCCCGCGCCCCCGCTCGCTGCTCCGCCGGGACCGCGCCCTCTGTCCGCCGCGAACTGTAAACTGAACACTCTGGTACTGGTCTGTTTCTTAACTGACGGATCCTTTCGTTTTTTCAGTTGATGCGCTGAGTCTGCTAGTTATCTGCTGCGCAAAAGTAAAAGGTTTTAACAGGCCAGCCTCCGCCGGCGCGTGTAGTCCGGGCCGGCGGCGCGTGTAGTCCGGGCCGGCGGCCCTGCGTCCCTTTCTATTACAAGAACGGGCCGCGCGGAGTTCGGCGCTACGGTACAATCCCAAAAACACGACCACAAACACTCGGTACACTAAACGCCGAGGGACTTCTCCGCAGTTATACGAGTAACATTGATCCTGTATGAGATCTGTCGAGAGCCGGCCGCGCGGTGCGCTATCTGTGGAACCGTCGGGAGCCCCGAGCCCTCACGTGAAATCGCGCGCTCGCTCGCGGCTTCCGGCGGCACTGAGTTAGTTTATTTCCCGGCGCGGGTGCGGAGACATGTTCACGAACAAATTTTAATTAAGACGATGATTCGAGTGATTTTGAAGTGTTTAAATTGCGTGTACGATACTTTACTAGGGAAACTGACGCGGTTTTGACACATTTTATGTTTTTGTTGTGGGGGGTGCTTCGTCTCCGTGAAGGCCGCGGGTCGCGCCCGAGCCTGCAGCCGGAGTCTCCGATGTAATGAACGCGAGTAATCCCGCATAAATAAAACAAAAAATGTGCAACGCCTGTTCGACAGTTCCCGCCCGTGTGCCGCCCGTGCTCTCGGGAGCCGAGCACGCGTCCGACGCCGGCCCGCCCGCGGCGAGCGTCTATTATCTCGTCTCGTCGCTCTCGACGCGCGTCGGCCGGACCGACTACCTCGCGTTACATCGTCAAATATGAAATAAACTATGCAAATGTCATATCACATTACATACTCACTCACAAACTTCTGTTTATGTATACATATATATACGTATATCTGGGGCTGGCAGACTAAAGCACTCGAGTCAAAAAGTCATAGTTTTCAGGAACCCAAAAAAAACGCTAGAATGTTTTTTATTTATTTAAGTTAATTCACTGGGGTGTACTAAATCATTGCTAACATGCATTTAGCACGTCATTTAAAACCATAATAGAAAAAGGCTACTTTTGTGAGTTGTGTCAGTGAGATCACTCATCATTATCATGACATTTACTCATCACCCTCCTGTCGCTCCTGTCTGCGGCGACGGCGGGGTCAGGGTTTCGTGAATCGTTTGCAGGCAAACCCACATAACGTTTATGGAAAACATCAGGTATTCGAGTGAGTTTTTTCTCTTTGGATGGCTGTAATGATAAGACTGGAACCCGGCAGGTGCGGTAGAACCTCTTCGTTTCAAGTTTAATTTGAAACATCGAGGTTCATCTTGTAACGTATTTAAATGTATCCTTGTATGAAATGACTCGGAAGTCGAAAGCAAGAAATATGTTTTATCGAGCCATCGAAGCCGTCGTCCATTACGTCTCTAGTTCTCGATACTAAAGGACCCTTCAACAGTGTCGAAAAGTCCAAAAAATTGGTATTGCGCATTTCAACCACTTGGAATGTTTACTGCTCGATCTTATCCGTCGCATTCGATCGCGCGGGTGATAGATTTGCAATTCCGCTTTTTTTCTTTTCTATAATCTCGTGATCAGTATCTACTTCCAGATGGCTGTGGCTGTTAACCATAAATTTGTGCTCAATAACTTCCAAATCTAATTTTGGCAAAGCCCAGGCAAACATTGAACTTGCATGAGAATTCCTGTTCTGGCCCTCATGTTTTGTGTTATTGGGTAGGTATGTTTGAGGTGTTTGTGAAGACGAGAGGCTATTTGATTAGCTCCTCTTGCAGCTATCGTTTCATACCACATGTAGCACGGCTTTTCTGGTTTTGTCGTCATGAACAGTCAAGTTGATCGTCCACAACTGACGTTTGTGAAAGGTCACAGAAGAGCTCAGTGCCGGAGTAGGAGTAGTTTCATTGCTGCTAATCAAAGTGTACACTTGCACAGTATGTATTGTTATTTTCGTATACTCGTGTGCCACTTTTTCTTTGTTTCGTGTTGTTGACACGCAGCGGTCTCGTGCTGATCGCGCCGAGTGATGATTCCAGCCTTCCCTTGATTGTCCTGACGAAGCTGAACTTGCATTTTGTATTTATCACATGTATAACATGTGCCGACACGAGACGCTTTGAATGATAATCCTAGTTTATGAAACTCTTGGCTGTAAATGTTTGTAGACGGTGGACGGTGGATTGTCTCGGTTTTGTTTACAGAATAAGTTGTACATTTCATTGACGGTTAGGTGACGAGGCAAATACTTCTTCGATGTGTTCTTCCTTGTGTAATGGCTTTGATATGATGGGAATGACAAAATGTGTTTTTATTTCTTGCCTTTACTAATCAGAGATTTTGACTGTTGACGAGTGACTGTTGACTTTAGTCTGCCGACCCTCGATATATATTGTAAAATATTGTAAAACTGCAGGAAACGGTAATGTTCCTACGTCATGTTTTTTCTGATTTGTTTCGTCGGAGCGACAGAATGTGACGTGTACAAGACGTACTACATCCTCGGCGCGTCCGATCAATTATGACAGTATTTAAGATGCGAGGCCTATAAATCTAATTGAAGGAAATTCTGAAATGCAATAAATCAGTATCTAGATAAATTGTACAACGTTTTTGTAAATTGTTACTAGAAATAAACGATTGTATATTATAACAATAATGTTTTATTTGGTATAACGATAAATAACGATACTAAATGCACTAAACGACTCTTACGAACTAGCTTTCTTACGTTTCATGTTATTTACAAGATCCGAGGAATGTTAGATGCGACCCCGCGGGGCGCGCGCCGTGGAGGCGTGCTGGGGTCGTCGGGAATAATTCGCCGTCTGAAGGAAGGGTGGCATGTCGTGAAAACCTCTTTTGAGATGACCCTTGCCAGCTCAGCACAGCGGGTTCACTAGCTGGAGCAGCGCCGCTGCAGCCGCGCCGCTGCAGCCGCCACACGTCACGCGTGCCGTGTCACGTTTCTACTCGTCGTATTCTTCGAAGAGTGGCGGGTAGTCGTCGCTCCTTGCCCTCAGCTTGAGGCCGAACCCGGTGAGCTGGCTCCCGTCGAACCCCTGGCTCTTATCCGCAGTTCCCACGGCGGTGGCCTTCCAGCTGTCCGTGACGTCACTGGCCGCCTCGTGGAGCCCGGCCTTTAGACTACCCAGAGTGGCCAACTTCGAGATCACTCCATGTCGCTGAAAATTAAAAAAACAAGTTGACCCTTCGCGACTGGCGGCGCCACGGCGCGGCCGTGAGTGCTATGCAGCGGCTCGGTAGGTGAATATGTCGCGCGCCGCGTACGCCTAAGGGCTTTTTTATGTAAAAGTAATGAGAGAACTTTCCTGATGCTAAGAGCTAACGCATGCCCATGATCAGCGAAACAGAACTTTGAGTAGCAAAACAAAGTCCAGGCGTCGCTTGATGAGCTATTAATACAAAATTGAGCAGAGACACCCGTAGACGCGGACATACCTGCGTGGGAGCGCCGACGTAGCTCGCGTATATTCTCAGGACAGGTTCTCCGGCGTCGTCGAAGGTGAGTTTAGTCCGCGGAGTGGAAGTAGCCGGCGAGGCCCAGCCCGCCGCCGCGCCAGTAGCCGGCGAGGCCCGGCCCGCCGCCGCGCCAGTAGCCGGCGAGGCCCGGCCCGCCGCCGCGCCAGTAGCCGGCGAGGCCCGGCCCGCCGCCGCGCCAGTAGCCGGCGAGGCCCGGCCCGCCGCCGCGCCGTCCGCGACGCGCAGCCTGATCGGAGCGCGTTTCATGAGCGTGGCTTTCCGGTCGTTAAACTCGGGGTCTTCGCTGATGCTGGCTTCCACGATCTGTCCGGCGTACACCGCGCCCTCCCGGCTCGTCTGCGGCCGCTCGTCCAGCCGCAGCAGCGTGTACGCCACCCGCGCCGGCTCGGCGGCCTTCGCGAACGGCACTCCGAGAAGCGGCTTCGGTTCCGTCGCACTCTTATTTTCGCTAATCTCGTTTTGGACGAAGTACTGGTTCACATCCGCGCGTACGGGGCTCGTCGTCGAGACGTTCACGGACGCCCTCGTCGTTTGCGGAGGCTCCTCCGTCGCCGCTCGTTCCGAGGCCGCCGCTCTAACGTCGTTCACGGCAGAATAGAACCCGTCGGCTACGAGGCTCCCGGCGCTCCGGGACGGTTCCGGGTTACGCTGCGCGTAATACGTCGGGCTCGAGCCGTGTGCGGCGCGGACGGCGAGCGCCGCGGGCGCCGTGCTGCCCTCTACCGCGTACCGCACGGTGCTCGTCGACGGGTGCGACTCGGCTGCGACCACCTCCCCAGTCGTGCTGTAGGCAGGCTCGGTGGTAGTGGGTTCCGAGATGTCGTTGTCCACGAACGCCTGGGGTAACAGAGTCACCGATGAACTCTCCTGCGCCTCTCTTTGGACCAGATTCTTCGATTCACTAAAAAGAAACGGTTCCGAGGGCTGGTTCGTTAACGGTTCCGAGGGCTGGTTCGTTTCTTCGTTCTCTAACAGGAACAGCTGTTGCGGTGGCGGACCTCCGTTCGGAAGGTCGTGTGACACGAGCTCTGCGGCGTGCGGTACAAATTCGAGCGCCGGGAATCGATGCAAAAGTTGCTGCTGAAGTTTCTGTAGGAACGACAGGTCCGGCTGCAGCAGCGCGCGGGGTGGGGGCGGCGCGCTGTCGGCTCCGGTGCTCATCAGATCCCGCTGCGGGGGAAGTCCACTGAAGCCGTGGAAACCCTGGAAGCGAATAATATTTTGTTAACCGAGAAATAATTCGACGAGAGCCGAGACTGTTGCCCCGCGCCGGGCGACCCTCGCCTCGCATTTAAAACGATCCTACATCAACGCAATATAAAATAAATAAATAAAATTAACGTTAGATTACACTTTATTTTCTGAAGCTAAGGACTGAGGTAGGACTCTAGACTTGTAACTCTGGTGTTAACGAACAAAATGGGGACTGGATGCGGGCAAGCTGTTATTGCGGTCGATGTCCGGGAGTTACCTGCAATGAATATTGCTGTGTGTGGGGTATAAGTTGAGCGGGGCTCACCGGCGCCGGCCCGGCCCACGAGTACGGCTGCATCACCGACGACGGCTCTATGAACTGGAAAGTATAGCTTAGAATGAATAAACAACCGGAACCGACAATCTAACGTGCCATGCGACACACGATAAGGCTCGGTTGCAAACCATCTACGGTCACCCATCTGAAGATAGAGTGGGGCGACCGTTGTACCTAATATAGAGTGGGATGTATGTCTCGTGACATCGTTAATGATCCTACCATGCTCAATGGAGTCTAAAGGCTAATAGGCGCCGACTGCGGCCACGGCTCACTGCGCCGACGCAACGTCACTCGTTTATCTGTCTTCTATCGGATACATTTCGGTGAATGTGCCTTGGAATTACATAATTTGGGCAGGCCCTTCCTATTACCGGACGGATAGCCAGACACGGCCTGAGCGCCGTCCGTACATGGCGGACTTCCCCACGTACGGACTGATCGCTTCGACTCCACATTCTTTGTACGTCCAGCGAGCACGTGGAACTCTGCCGGAGTCTGTTTCTCCGCGAAGTACCTACAACTTGGGTGTCTTCAAATCCAGAGTAAGTAAACAGGTTTTTTCTAGGTAGGCGTGCTCGAACGCGAACCTATTTCGTATAAAAAAGTCACCTGAAAAAAAATCAAGCAGTACCTACCTACTTAGTTCAGTCGGCGACCCATGGTCGGCGTCTTAGATACGAATATCTATTGTGAATCTCCGTGGGGGAAAAGACCAACTCCTTCAGTTTCTCACGACTGCTATACAGTTCATAGTGGAAGTCGAAGTAGTCGTAGCGTGCGGTGTGCCGACTGCACACTCGAGCTCGAGCATGTTCTCGGAAGAAAAAATATATAAATACAGAACTTACTTGCGTTTTTGAAAACCCAACAGGCATCTCAATTTTGGCCATTTGGTAAACCGGCTCCACATATTTTTCTGTCACTTCGTAGGATGGTCTCGACTAAAATTATAAAAAAGAAACGTTTAGCGCTGAAAATAAGTATTATTCGATTCGATTATACCAGACTCGGATTGTACCCATGTGAGGCTGACCGGAACATGGCAGGCGGCGCGCGGGCGGGGCTGAAACATCATGATCAAACCACGCGCCCGCGCAGGCGCCGCGGCGTGGAGCTCCCCGCGCCGATCTACCTCATATTATTGTTTGTTTCGGTTCGTCGCCGGCCGACGCGACGCGCGAGGCCGAAGTGGCGCTCGTGCAAGAAGAGCCATTTCTCCAGCTTGTGTTTGGCAGGAAGGGCTATGCACCGCCCGTAGTCGCTCGGTAGCCGCGCGGATCACCGCTGCTCATAATACGCAAATAATCTTTTTCTTCTTTCTTTTCTCTTATATATAAAAATTAATCGCCGTTCGTTAGTCTCGCTTAAAGTCAAAAACGGCTTGACTCATTTGAATATTTTGTTTTCTCCGCTGTAGTTCAGGGAAGGTTTAAAACGAAAAATAATAGAGAAAATCCAAAAGAAAAGCTATAAAATAATGTAAAATAATAATGCCAATTTTGTATGGAAAATCGCCTAACTGACGTGCTATGCACAAGATGTCGTCAAGTGTCACAAAACATTAAATACTATTTAATTTGACGACATCTGGCGGCGTGTAATACCCTATAAAATTACTTCGTTTTTAAATCAATTTTAGGTGATACGAAGTTCATCGGGTCAGCTAGTATTTAACTAAAAATATAAATGACAACCCTAAGCGTCAACGCAAGAGTAGGCTATTGACTCGCCGACCGGCCTAACATGAACTACTTTGAGCAGATCGTGTCGGTAACTCACGCGGGCTGCGGGCGCGCCGGCCCCCGGCTCCGGCGCCGGCCGGGGCTCCCCCGCCTCGATGACGACGATCGGCTTCTCGGCGAGGCTGAGGTCGGGCGCCGGGATGGCGTGGATGGCACCTGCGGTCACATGCGCATCGGTCACCTCGCCTCCGGCCACAGCCGAGAATGTTACGCCCGTAGCGGATACCGGCTATTTCATCTATGTTCCTAACCCGGCCAGCTACCACAGTTACATGCCGATAGACCTCTCTAGCAGGAGGCCTGGATGTCCCTGGGCGGGACATTCGGCCGCCAAGCAGCAGCGAGTGCGCGCCATGCTGTGCCCTGTGACCCCGCTGCAGTACCCTGCGGTACTGATCAGGGTCACAGGGCCGGCGACTCGCCATCGGATGTCTCGAGTAGGTGACGAGCGACAAAGCGGCTAAGCCCTGGACTCTGTTACGTTACTCGAAGCTCTGCGTATTGTTGCAATGACACCCGCAGAGAAGCATTTCGTTGGTCTCATTACTTCTCGGCAGAACTATGTAATATTTTTCTGTAATGTACCTATGATGTACCACTGGATGCGCTGCGCGTGCCGCGTAATAGCGCCCACTACGCACGACATGACGTGACCTATGTATGATCACACGTGCACATGGTCAGCCATAGGACGTCCACTGCTGGACGTAGGCCTCCTCCTGGGGGGTTTTGTCAATACTCGCCACGCTCGGCAGGCGGGTTGGCGAGCGCAGTTAGGTGTGATTGTTCAAGGAAGACGCTGCTGCCCATCTTCCGGATTACATCCCTTAGCCGACTCCACCACGGCAAACGCCTACGTACACTGGAGTGCGGTCGCGGTCGGAGCGCGAGGGCTTCGAGTAAGAAAACAGAGCCAGGTGCCGGCTGTTCTCCAAAAACTTTTTGTGTCGGCCTCTCGTTCGGTCTGTGTGCGCGGGTGCGCCGCGGACGAGCACTTGTATTCGGATGTGCGCGGCACGTGTCGGGCGACATCGGGCGAAGCAGGGACGTCGTGCGGGGACGGCTGGGGGTGAGTCTAAGTACTTACTAAGAATAGATATTCTCTGATTTCAGAAATTAGTTTTAGTATTAGAATAGAGTTTCGTTACATTAAAACACGAATTTTGGATAGTATCAAAGTGAAAAAAGAGATATCGTGCTCCGAAATAGTGTCACTAAACTAAAAATGGAATAGTGTAGTAAACATGAAGGCGCCGCAACAAGCCGACCGCTCCGCCGACTACCCGCCTCGAGGAGGGGGGCGGGGGGCGGGGGGCGTCCGGTCACTCGGTTCTACGTATTAGGTATACTATGGATGCAATATACTATGGTTTTTATCATTTAGAGAATTTCTTGCGGAAAGTTTATATATGTTAGTGAAATGAAGGCGGCTCGTTCGTTAAACATAAGAGAGAATGGTGTAAACGAGGGCTCTGCGAGCGAGCAGTACCAGCGGGGGCGCGCGCGCCAGCCGGGGCCGGCGCCGCCCGCAGCAGCGCCAGGCGCGCCGCGGCCGCGGGGGCGGCCGGGGGCGCGGGCGCGCCCCCGGCGGCCGCGGGGGCGGCCGGGGGCGCGGGCGCGCGCGCCGCCGGCCTCGGGCGCACGGCGTACCTGGAACGTGGCGCCTGGCGTGTTCAGTGTCCACACGGAGCAGTACAGCGTTATGACGTTAGCGAGTATCTGTGTACATCTCAATCGCAGAACAATTTTACTGCTGTTATATATCAGAACTACAACCGCAACCGCAACTGCATTCTGCTTGCTATACTGCTGTTCTCGGGTCCGTTACTTTTCTTTTTAACCGACTTTAAAAAAGGAGGAGGTTCTCATTTCGACTGTTTTTTTTTTAAATGTTTGTTACCTCAGAACTTGCGACTGGGTGAACCGATTTGAACGAGTGCTTCCCGTTTTGTCCAATGGTAATGGTTCTGGCGATGGCATCCACGAGAAAACAAAATGAATCCGGTTTTTTTTTTTTCGTTAAAATGTTACTTGTTGTCTATTCTGCCAGACTAGGAAC
This sequence comes from Biston stratarius, assembly GCA_950106695.1. Taxonomy (NCBI): domain Eukaryota; kingdom Metazoa; phylum Arthropoda; class Insecta; order Lepidoptera; family Geometridae; genus Biston; species Biston stratarius. The sequence goes on along the minus strand of OX467107.1, from coordinate 117,925 downwards.
GTGCGAAAACGTGTGTCCGGATGATTTGCGACATTATTGCGAGAGCTTATGCGTGTGTGCGTGTACCTGTGGTAGTGTTGCGGCGCGCTGCGGTACAGCAGGTAGGGCGCGCGGTGCGGGGCTGGGGGGGGCCGGTGCAGCGTCACGCCGGGCCGGAGCGCGGGCGCGGCCGCGCGCCGGTACAGCGCGCCCTGCGCCAGCGCCACCGCGCCCAGCATCACCTGCAACTGAGCCCACGTACTACCGGGGGCTGCCGCCTGGCCGAGGAGCGAGGAGCAGCCCTAAACATTCACAAAACTCTAAAATAGACCTCCCGCCGCGCGGGCAGGCGGGCCGGCGCGCTCGCGACGCGGTCATTTCTTTGTACCTAGACCTACTCGAATACGCAAAAAAAGTAGGGGATGTGGCAAATAGTAAATATGTAGGTATATGGGCGGCGGCGCCCGTAGTACGGCGTCGAGGACCAATGTTCACGGAATATATTTTTGCTGTCCTCTTGGCTTAATTGATAGTAGCTCTGCGTGGGTTCGATTTCCACCCAGGTAAAACTTTTTGGGACATAAAAATGTTTGTTGCGAGCCTGGGGTGTTCTAAATGTAGGTAGGTATGTATATGTAGGTATATTTACAAAATGTATGTAATTGTTTTTTGATAAGTATAGTACAATAAGCTATGCATATTTTGAGGCTAGAGGGCGCTGTTTATTATCTGTTTTGTAAAGCTGTGTCAAATATTAAAAAAATGTGCCAAATGTTTTTCTGAGCCAGGAAACCTATCGCCGCCCGCGCCGCGCCCACGCCGCGCCCATGTCGCGCCCGCGCCGCGCAGGTGCCGGGGCCGGCGGGGAGCCTCCGCTCGGACCGGATCCCGCGAGAAACTCTTTCCTAGTAGTCTAGACGCGGCGCGCCCGCGCACACACTCACACACACACACACACACGTATCGAGCGCTGCATGAGGAGAATAGCTTTTCACGGCCGCGTTAACTGTTCTCTCCTGTCTGTTGTGTATTCACCGCCGTCTTGATACAAAATAGTTCGTGGTGATCCCGGGCTGACCTAATACCCCGCACGCTCCGTCCACGAGCTTCCGTCTCCTCGACTCCTTGTACCCTGTGCTGCACAGGTGACAGACACCGCCGGGCGGGCCGCCCCGCCTGGAGGACCCGCGGCTGCGCGGCGAGCGCGCCCGTGTCCGCATGGCTACAAACGTTTCGGCTTCGTAGCTTCCAGAGTTTCTTTTTGTTTGGAACAGCGTTGGACCTCACCCGAAGGTCGGGGTCTAGGGTGCAATGAGCGACTTTTTGCTCAGAGTTCGAAGACTAAGCTAACTTACGGAAATGCATGAAATATACGATGGTTTTCGTTCATATCGATACTCGGAATGTTCGACATTCTAGCGCGGTATAGTTCCGAGCCCGCACCGCCCCGAGCCGGCCTCCTCTCTCGCGACTAACGGGCCTCCGCTCTGGTTGCCGGCGCTCCGTTACAGGTAACTGCATGAGACCACTGGCCTGCAGCTAACCTATAGTTTTCGCTGTGTATAGTTTAATAATCTACAGTCGTTGCCGTCTCCGTTGTAGAAAATTTCTGGTTCACCCTAATCTATGGTTTTCATGTAAGTAAGCGAAAATTGGTAGGTTTCAGTTTTTAGAGCTAATATTCAGATTTTCTGTACTTATGCGTCGGCATCGCTGGGTGCTTCCAATGTGAGCGGCCATGGCCCAGAATACATTAAAAAAAATAATTTAACGTGATAATGTGAAAAATTAAAATTTTATTAAGAAAATAAGTTCAATTCAATTGATTCGTAAACATATCAATTTTACATATTACAATATACAATCCGTCGGACTCCGGACCGCCGACCTCTTCTCACGGAACACAAAAAAATATTTAAAAACCAAGACGGTGACATTCTACAACCAAAACAAACACAGTTGACGGTTGGCGAGCAGACAGGCTGACGACGGCGATCGGCCACAACGCAGTACAAGTTGCTTAACATCAAGCAGGACGTGGTCAAACGTAAACCTATTTATGGTTTACATTCACCTGAACACGAAATATGAATGGCTGAATCAATACGGTTCGAATAACAGAAAAAAACGGTTTTTCGAACATCCATGTCTCCCGATTAGTTCGGACAATCGTCGCTCCACTACGCATTAGTGCACAACTACTACAAACTACAGGTAAATATTCTGTACTTATATATATTAGGTATCACGAACAGGGTACAGGTGAACCTATAGCCCGCAGCGCCGCGCGCGGGCCCGCGCCGAATGACAACGATAATGTCGGGAAAAGTGAATTCTCGACAATTATAAAATATCGTTAAACGTAGTCGCGTGGCCTCCGCTACTCGCCTCGGACATGCCTCGGGCTTGGCCGTGACGGGTTCAATGATTCGTAGATAAGTTAAACTTTTTCTATAAAACAAAAATTTATTTGGAGTACTGAAATTAAATTAAAAACATAGATCGACAAACTTCCACGTACATAATATATGTATATATATATATATATATATATATATATATATATATATATATATATATATATATATATATGCATAATTATATCGTTTATAATTATGCATTTCCATAGACCGCGTCAACAGGCGACATGGCGGTCAAACGCAACGCAGGAAAGTAACAAAGCAAAAATACAACACAGAAATAACAAATAAATGGTGTACAAGGGCGGCCTTATCGCCTAGAGTGATTTCTTCCAGACAACCGATGCGTGATAGTGTCGATGGAGACTCGAGCTTGTCGAGAGCATTCGGTAAAACATACAGCGAGGACACCACCGCCGGGACAGCGTCGCGAGCGTATTCATCGAACGTACCTTAATCATAGTGAGCGTCGTCATGCTGACAGAATCCCGGAGCGGCGAGTCGGGCCCGGAGCGGAGAGGCGCGCGTGCGTGCCGGCGCCGCGCTCGGCTGTGCGCCGCGAAATAGGTCATCGCGAGAGATATACTCGCCCCACCGAGGCCGGCGCGCTCGGGGCGGCTCCGCGGCCTCCGCACTGAGCCACCCGGGCGAACCGTTTCACTTCTCGACAAATATTACCTACAACCGGTCCCACGCTGCACATGCGGGGACTGCACGGAGGAGGTATGTTCCGCTGGACATGTATGGAAACGAATGATAATGTACATAAATGTAATGGATGTATCTTCGACCGACTTCTCGTCCCGGTGCAGACGGCAGCGCCCGTTCGTCTCGTCTCATGTTTGCAGCTTTACCGACTCACGTCGCCGGAGCTCAGCTCGTATATGTTTTGTGAAAACGTGGCGTGGCGTGGCGTGGCGTGACGTGACGTGGTTTCACGTGCGCGAGGTAGTGATGCTACGAGACGGGAGAGTGAACTGTATTTTTATAGTAAGTAGTGAGCGTCAGTAGCCGCGTAAGTTTCCGTTATGACTACGAGTAGATGGTGAGCTATGACTGGCAGGCCGTGATCTCGCGCGGGGCGAGAGGAGTCATACGTACGTTTATCAGCAGAGAATGTGACCACTATTGATACCTGAAAGAACGATAAGTACCTAGAGCTGTAATACGTTTGGTGCCGAGAATGGAACCTACGTGTCGCGCTCACCGCGCCGCGGCGGCGGGCGGCAAATCAATAGTAATTAGCGACAATCACGCGCGGCGCGGGGGCAGTGCCACCCGCCTGCCTCATTAACGCCGCGCGAGAGCGGCCGCCCGGAGTCGTCGACTCCCGCGCACGCCACCGCGCGCCGCGCCCCGCGCCCCGCGCCCCGAGAGTGCACTCGACTTTAACTATGTAATCTGTCCGTATCAATGTGATGAATAGAAATGGTGATCACCAGAAATGTATACCACTACTCGACTACCGACGGTCAGGTGAACACGCGGGTAGTTTGGTGGTTGGTGAAAAATCTCATAGATGACGTCATCAGATCACACCCATACAGCGCCATCTGTTATCCGAGTGCGCGTACTAAGGCGCCTGCCGGAGTGCCGCGGCGCGCTCTGCGCAGCGACATGCGGCGCCCGCGTCACAGTTTTTTTTTGGTGAAGATTCAAACGAGTTAGACGCTCTCCTGATGATAAAAATAACGTCTGCCCATGACCATGACCATGGTGGCCTGAACTTTACGTAGCCCCTTTACCCTGGGCTTCTTATTTCGATATCTGTTAGGCGCTCACGAGAGAGCTATGTGATTGTGCACGCGGCACATGCGATATATGGCAGGTGTCGCTGTGAGCGCGAGGTCGCGGCTGGTTGTGTTGACCCTCGGTCGCGCGCTCTTATCTTTGGGACATTCGCACACTACTGCTTGGCGGCAGAATATCCAATACGGTAGTACTTACCTACTTATGTGACTTTCTGCTACGGAGATTTGCGTCTATATAGTCTCGGCAAAATTAGGTAATAGGTTTTTACACGAAGCCCGCGTTCGAACTCCTCCTCGCCTGAACGTCTTATTTGTGAGTGTAACGGAGGCGCCATGCTGCCGAGGAGCTGCCGCGCCCCGACGGTTGCCGCTAGTACTACCCAATAAAGCGAACTACTTTTTGAACATTTCACACAGCTCACCCGATTTTAAGTGATGACGTGTGTCGCGCGTTGCGCGAGTCACCGTCAACAATTTGGTAAGTGTCACTGTCATCTTAATGTCAATTTATTTTTTGCACTGTAGTATTACTACTTGCATGCTTTGACGTGATAAAAAAATATCGGTAGGTTCGACCATGAAGCTATAGCTATAGCTTCATGGGTTCGACATAAGAAAAAAGATGGCGCGTTAGCACGAGGAGAGTGTTAGACGGGTAAGCACGGCGGAGGTACAGGCAAGCGGCAGTATCCACCAGATGATCTGGTAAGTGCTTATACATTATCCATAATTCGTTAAGAACCATGGAAAGAAATAATGAGGAGACCGTATCAAGGTATGGATTACGGCTGAGCGGAGTCCAATCAATGCGTACAATGTATATTTAGAGTCAAGTAAATTGGACAGGACGTGCTCTTGCGTTGCGCAGGCTCACCCCAGGGATGTACCTGGGTGTACACATAACTGGGTAGCAGACGATCGGCTATGTAGATTGGAGAAAGGGCAGGACTAAAGGGGTGGTGGAGGTCCTCGTGGGGCAAAGCCCCATGTCCAGCGGGTGCATAAAAGGGGGAGATAAATTGTACCGGCCAGGTATCTCCCCCACGCACGGAGCACCCGGGCGCAGTCGCTGCGCTTTGACTGGAGCCGTAGTCGATCGCGGGGGTAACTCTGAGTTGATCAGGCCCCCCTGGAAAGGGCTAAAAGCCTACAGATATAAATGTGCGAAGCGTAACTTGCAATGGTAACGGTTGACTCCTTGTTTCACCCTCTTATGGTACTTTGTCGCCTAATGAATTAATTCATTAGGCAATTAGGGTCAATATAGGTATATATTGTCCCTTGGCTCGATTATGATATTCGAATTTATCGTACAAGGCGCGACAAAATGGTGGAGATGCTGGGATCGGTTTGAGTATGGGAAGCCTGATTCGTTCAGGCTATTCCAATAAGTTCAGGTACATAAAAAAAAAAAAACCGGTCACAGTGTTTACAAGTTTTTTCCCCATAGACATCTATTTATCTGCGGTTATCTACAAGGAGATTTTTTTCTTCTGTGGTTTATGAACGAGCTGATAATTTGTTCGGATATTTCGATTAACGGAAATTATTGGTTTAATATTTACGTAATTAACAATGTAAAATGTTATGTTTTGCCCATATTTTATAATTAGACTCGAAGAAAATCTTGTATTAGATTAAGTTTACACATAATTTCTAATAAATACTTAACCGTGCGGAAGTCGATAGTGGACAACGAAGAAATTATAGATCTATAGATGCATTATGGCCATATAGCTTAGGAATGCCCGAAGGGGCAAATTATAAAAAAATAAATAAATATAGATCTATTAGGAAAAAAAAAATATTTGCCTTCTGATTGGTGTATTACTAATGACATTACGGTCAAAGAAACGTTGTGATTGGTTACTTTAGCCAGTCTATTGCGCTATTGTTTTGTATATTTGTGAAGGCTACTTGCGAGAACCCCGTGTATATCTCGTGAGGTTATAAGTGAATAAGTGATATTGTTTTAATTTTAAGCGTTTTTATCTGTACTATCAATATACTGGTTGTGTTTTCGGTGAAAGTAAAGGTGATTGTATCCAGGAGACCATATATAAAGTTATTCTCATAGTAAATCGTTGGAAATAACAAGGTAAGATTTGATCACTAAAAAGCCGGCCGGCGTCCTTTTACATTATTGTTAATGTGAATGAAATACGTTAGCACAAACATTACTGGAGTGTAATTAGGATATTAAGAACGATTTTACTCGTCTTTCAGCCAACGTCACATAGAGAAACTAAATATGACAACACCTAGATTGAAATTCCGTCACCAAAAAACTCCTGTCGGCGAGACGTAGATTGAAGTCTATTGAAATTCGCAAAGGGAAACTGAAGGGTCTGTCGGAAACCGTCTTCTATGCCTACGAAGAAATCACTCGACGGAAGAATGTAAAGGGAGGGTGTCATGTTTCCGCTGTAAAGGAAATCATTTGAAGATGTTGGGTCTGAAAGAAAAGGGTAAAGTGCCAATACTAAAGGGCCCACAAGATGCAATTTCACGCAGTATGATTAATCAACATACTTATTTACAGACAGCCATGGCAATGGTCCAGAACCCCCTAAACAACAATAACAAGAGAGACTGTCGAATTCTTTTAGACTGTTGAAGCCAAAGAAGCTATATAACAGCTAATGCTGCTAAGTTACTTAGGCTTTCTCCTTGTGAAGAGGATATGCTGTTAATCACATATAGAAATGCCTAGTCCGGTTTCTGAAATAATTATAGAAACTAAAGGAGGAGTGAAGAGGAAGATGATAGTGAACATTGTACCTCACATAACGGACTGTGTACCAGTAGCCATGTGTCAACACTGGAGAGTAGATATAATGGCTGAGGATGAGACTGTTGGTAAAGGCATTGAAATTCTTGTGGATAATGACATTTACTGCTCATTTTTATGAGATGATAAGATTAAAGTCGATAAGAACTTGTTCCTAATTGACACCGACTTTGGCTGGGTCATATCTGGCAACACCACTCAAGAGACAGACACCTTATCGGTAACCACATATTGTCAATGTCACACTCAAAACTGTCCCAACTTTACTGAACCAGATTTGCCTTTGAGAAATATCGATATCAAGTTCTTATGGTCACTTGAGAGTATTGGCATAACAGACTCACCTAAGGTAACGCGACAAGAACATACTGTCAGTCACTTTTAATGAGACTGTAAGATACCAGAATGGACGTTATGAGGTAAAATGGCCCTGGATCAAATACCCGCCTGACTTGGCTTCCAACTTTGGATTAGCTTTTGGGAGACTGCGAAGTCTAATAAAAAGATTGGATACAGAGTCACTGAATGAATACAGTAACATTTTGAAAGGACAATTGGATCTGGGCATCATAGAGGTAGTAGCGCCACACTTCAATACAGAACATCATCCTGTACAGTATCTGTCCCACCATGTGGTTAAACAAAAGGGCAAGTCTGGAAGAATTGTGTATGACGCCTCAGCTAAAATTGCAGGACAGAAAAGCCTCAATGAGTGCCTGTATAGTGGCCCTTCGATGTTAGAAGACTTGACTGGACTTCTTCTCAAATTCCGTACTAAAGAAGTTGGCATAGTAGCTGATGTTGAAAAGGCGTTTCTACAAGTTGGACTACAACAAGAAGACCGAGATGTAACACGTTTTCTGTGGATAAAAGACCCAACTAAAGAACTTACTGAGGGAAACCTGTTACACCTTAGTTTCTGCAGAGTTCCATTTGGAGTAATATCCAGTCCTTATTGACTGCCACCATAAGACATCATATGTCACAGTCCGAGGAAGACATGCTGAAGATTATAACGGACAAATGTTATGTGGATAATCTAGTGACAGATGCTGACTCTGTACAAGAAGCCAGCAAGATCTACGATCAGACTAAGTCAACCTTTGAACAACTGTCTATGAATATCAGAAACTGGATCTCCAATAGCAAGGATTTTATTGGTACAATACCAAAGCAACATCAGGCACCACATGCAACAACAGTTAAAGTCTTGGGATTGAAATGGGACACAAATGAAGACACATTAAGTTTTAATGTTTCAGAAGATGCCTTCAACCCTAAAACTCGAATCCAAACAACGAGAGATGTACTCTGTACATACTACAGTACTACTCTGTACTGTACGGGTCTATGACCCATTCGGATTTGTATGCTCACTCATCCTTCCCATTAGGCTTCTTTTTCAAAAAAAATATGCCAGGAGAAGCTCAAGTGGGATGACCAGTTACCTAAACACATAACGGAGGCATTGAGTTCCATACTTGAGAATTTAAAAGCTGTGTCACAAGTGAAGATTTCCAGATACATCGGAAGCAAATCAAAAGGCAGCGAGATATCTTACCAGCTGCATTGCTACACAGATGCGTCAAGTAAGTCATATGCGGCTGTTGTGTTTCTAAGATGTCAAGAAGAACAGAGGCAGCAAAAAACAAAGGTATCATTTGTGATGACTAAGTCTCGAATGGCGCAAATTTAAGACAAAGACAACTTGAAAATACCGAAAAACAGTTCCACTGTTAGGATTCCTGATTGGGAACAGGTTACTGAAGTATGTCAGAGCTAATTTAGGCATACCAATAAACAGGCAGTACCTGTGGACAGACAGTCTAGTGGTCCTTGGCTGGATGAACTCTAACAAACTTGTGCCACCCTTTGTAGCTAACCGAGTAAATGAAATTAAACGTGACCAACAAGGAACTGAGATGTTTTATATACATACGAAGACAAATCCCGCGGATATTGCCACCAGACCTGAACCAGAACTTTGGGATCAGAGGAAATGCCTCTGGTATGAAGGACCTGACCTTTTAAAAGAGCACGAGTCATGCTGGCCTCAAAGTCGTTACTACATGACACATAAAATACTTTGTTCTTCTGGGAAGGCTCTGGAGGGGACTCCCATGGAATCAGAGCCACAAGATTGGTCGGCAGTAGAGGAAATTGATAACATAACTATGGAGATAGACAAGCCAAATCCCTTGAAAGACGGACATAATTATAATACCAGTGATAATTCTCAAAAAGAAATCCAAGAACTCAAGGAACTACAAGGTAAATACTTTCCTGAAGAACAGATAGGCAAGAAAACTCATCTTACTAGGAACTTAAATTTGTTCTTGGACATAAAGGGCCTATTAAGATGTGGCGGTCGAATGGCAAACACAACATGGAACTATGACATGAAATATCCAATACTATTACCAAAGGACTGTGAATTCACAAATAAACTTATCATAGAAACCCATAAGACCAACTACCATGTGGGAGCATCACATACATTGAGTATCATAAGGGAAAGGTTTTGGATACCACAAGGAAGGGCCAAAGTGATTAAGGTACTAAAGTCCTGTAAACAGTGTGTAAGACATGGAGGGGGCCCATACAAACTCCCTGAAGCACCACCTCTACCACCAGAAAGAGTCAACTTTAGCAAACCACATTCATTCATTCTTTAGCAAAACATATTCTGGACTTGACTACTTTGGGCCATTATTTGTGAATACACCAAATGGAAAAGAAAAGAGGTGGGTAGCACTATTTACATGCCTAACTATTCGGTCAATTTCTCTGGAGATAGTAAGAAGTCTATCAGCAGAAGAATGTCTTCTTGCGCTGCAATGATTTGTAGCAATGAGAGGCATACCAAAACGGATATATTCTGACAATGCTCCATGCTTCAAGTTGACCTCTGAAGTAATGTCGAAACCATACTGCATCGATAATAAAATGGCATGGAGGGTTTTATGAACGCCTCATTGGATCAGTCAAACATTGTTTAAAACGTACTTTGGGAAAAAATCTACTTTGTCGCCCAATGAATTAATACCTATAGTGACCCTTGGCTCGATTATGATAATCGAATTTATCGTACAAGGCGCGACAACGTGTTCGAAACAAGCAGTTTCTACAATTTATCAAAGTGATTTACTGAAAGTTATTCATTTTAAAAAAATGCCTTTTCCATGTTCTCTCCTAAGGGCCAGGACACGAGGACTTCAATCATCAGAAGGGCGCGGCCGACAGTGTTCCCGACTTGGGGGTTTTCCACCTAAATTTAGGGGGTAAATAAGTCAGGTGGGATATTTTAGTGATTTTTTGACTGCTTATTATTTTATTAAGAAAAATAAAGGACTGTGTGGCGGCTGGTGGTTACGTCGTCTGTGTTTGCTGGAGGAAGGTACGTTGATTGTTATTTAGTACTTGTTTAATTTAATTTCGTTACTGTACTGCTGTGTCGACAGCCAATTGGTAATTTTGCCTAAAGAAAAGAAGAAATACACTTAAAAGTACACAAAGATTTGGGAAACTGATCCAGGTTTAAAAGGAAATGAACTCGAACGGGCGCCAAGCCATGTACCTCAGTAAATGACTAAACGCCTGTTGAGAGTTGAATAGCTCGGCAGGGGAAGGGGTAATTGAGGAGGTACGACTTTTCCACTGCCTCGACGCACACTCACGCCACGGTCACGGATGGTGACGGTGCTAGTATCTTTTGCCACAGTGGAGGGATTTAGTCAGGTGTACCCGCCCGCCCAGCGGATATGTGCCGGGCACGGCGCGGCTTCTCGCTTCCGTGTGGTCGGCCTGTTGACCGGCTCCATGCGACCTCTCCCGTGGTCGCCCGGTCGACCTGACTCCGGTGCAGCTGCCAACAGGCGCACCACTGCACCCCTTCGATGATGTGAATCGAACCCAGCTCGAGTAGTGATTGATTTATTGTAATAATGTAACGGTTTCTATACGATTACTTATTACTATTCGGAGCCCTTGATTGTACTACAGTTGCTGAACGTCCAGTTTGGGGCGGCCGCGGACTTCGCCCGCCGCCACTAGGTTGGTGATTCTGCATTCGGGCTGTCGCTATGTCCAGTGTGGACATTCTGGGCCTCTCGGTCGTTATGTCCAGTATGGACAGAACTTATATTAGACTTGTATTAAATAATGTATAAATAAAAATTATTAAAGAACATTACAGATTTTTTTATAATCGATTAATTATCTTTTTTTTTATGTTGTTTTTAGGGGGACTTTCAAGTGATTGTTGTGATTTTAGGGGTTTTTAACATGAGCTGTAATGAGAAATATTTTTGAGAGTTGGTAACACTGGCGGCCGAGCGAGTCGGCGGCGTCCTCTCGCCGCTGCAGGCGACTGCACACTAATACTATCGCCGACCGAGTTGTTCCGCAAGAATACAGATCTTTAAAAGGATCATAGAATATTGTAGCGGTATGCATCCAAGCAACTTTTATATTGAAGCCACAGTTACCGACTTTATGTTAGAACCAGGAACACATTTTGACGTCTGTATATCGACCGTTTTATAATTACCTATATTTAGTGAAATAATCGATTTGATCTGCAAAGATATTATTGTAGACATACGGTGTCTTTGCAGCGTGTTGTTCAGAAGTGACCTACATATGTATGTATGTAAATAAATCCCACAAAATTAGTTACAGAGTGTATTTATAACAATACGCCTGCCAATGTCGTCGCAGCAACTCGCGCCGCGAGCGCTGCGGGCGCCGCGCCGCGAGGGCTGCGGACGCCGCGCCCCGAGGGCTGCGGACGCCGCGCCGCGCCGCGAGCCGCGCGCCGGCAGAGTTGCTCGTCTGCCAACGAGTAGAGCGGCGTGTTCGCAACCACACTACTCAGCATCGCGGCTTCGGAAGTTCGGACACTCTTTCCAGCGATCAGTATGTTCTCGGCGGGCCGACCCCTTCGTGCGTCGCAGCGAGATGCTGAAGCTCCTCGCTCCCTCTCGTACGAACGTAACTGAATTCGCACCGCAGCCAGCGGCTCGCCTGATGGAGGCACAGAGGACCGCCGCGCGCCCGTCGACGCCGCGGTCGCTTCACTCATAACCGAGGTAGTGCGCTCCGCCGCGTGTCCATTGCGCGCCAGAAATGAACATTGAACCGACAAGATGTTCAATGCGCTGCTTCCCCAGAGGGCCGCTCGGTAGCCGTCAGACACTGACCGGCGCCGGCGCCGCGGAGCGCGGGCGCGGCCTCGCCGACGGCCGGAGCTGCCGGCGGCCGTCAGACACTGACCGGCGCCGGCGCCGCGTCGCGTGAGTTGTTTATTGTTTTCAACTCAAAAAAACTCAAAACTCAACGAACTCAACTCGAAACTCTCGAACTATATACATATGTATTATTTTATCGAAACTTCTATACCTCGTTCTTTGAACTTGTGTTTACTCATCTTGCATTTAACCTGCATTCTATCAAAGTCCAAAATCAAAATCAAAAAGTCATTTATTCAGTTTAGGCCCTGGTAACGTTAAGTTACATGTTTGAATCTACCGCCGGCTCGTAATTACACTTCAACTGAGAAGACTCCGCCAAGAAATTTTTTCAGGAAGGCATTTTTTTTTTGTGGATCTTTCTTTTCATATTAGGTTACAATTTACAGTTATAAATATTAATACATACATTATGCTTACTACAATTGTCACTCGGCTAGGGGGATGCAGGTGCAGAGAGAAGCTACAACAACCATATGTTCCTGTCTTCCACGTAATGAGCCACCTTATAGTAAGCTTTGTCAAGTTAATAACATACACACATGTATACATACAAACATACATCTGTATGCGATGCGTTGTAGTCACGCCGGGTGTCCGGTGCGGGGGGCGGGGGGCGGGCCGCGGGAGGGAAGACACGCGCGCGTGTTTGTTTGTTCGTGTTCGTGTTTGCCGCAGCCAATAAGACTACAGATCACTCGTCCCGCGTCATTTATTTACAAAAATAGAAAATATTTTACAATACAAAGACATAAATAATTTATTTACAGGACATTTTAACCTACGAACTAACACCAATGTTCTAAATTCAATAAATTGAGCACAACGACGACAAAATACATTTCAGGCTCGCGTCCGCCGCGCCCCGGGGCCCCGCCGGCGGGCCCCGGCCGGGCCCCGATTTCGCCGGCGGGCCCCGGGGCGCGGCTCCTCCACTCGAATGCTCCAATTAATATTAATTCATACTATAAAGAAATCAGGTAATACGCATTCTTTGGAAAGGCATTATTCATGTTTACGGCCAACGTTCGTGATGAGTCGTGTAACTACTAAGTACCTACCAACAATACACGGAAAACACGAGTCGACTCGCAGGGACGGATTCGTTATTATTATTATGTTTAGTAATTCAGTATGTTTAAATTTACGTGAATATAATTTTAAAATGTCATACTAGCATTGTAGAGATACCGACTGCAGCCGCGGATATTTATCACATGGAGTCCATCACATTTGAATTATTTCATGAAGACTCGCCTCCCGTCGCGGTGGTCCGGGAGAGAGTACCGCGGCGCGGGCACGCGCGGGCACGCGCGGCCGAGGTCCCTAACACCTGGAGCCGAGCGCTGCCAGCGGTCGTACGTTTATTCCAGGAACAGATTCGATATTTATATATTTGCAGGGAACGTGTACAACATGGGATGCGCGCACCCGGAGTCGCACCAGGAGGACGCCGAGTATTCGTGGAGGTGGAGTCGTGTCGCGTGGAGCCCTAGGCGTGGTGGTAGTAGTGCAGCAACTCCTCGGCGCCCAGCGCGCCCGCGGGCTCGGCGGGCAGCTCTGCGAACACACGAGGGACGTCAGGGGCGGGTCGGATACACCTGATCCGAGCCGCACGGGTCGCACGACCGATACGGGAATGATCATTTACAGCAAGTGAGAGAGAGAAGGAGAGAGAGAGGTGAACGATTATCGGGACATGCGTCGCAGGTGAGTATTTGAAAGCGACAGTGTCTGCGACGGCTGCCGGCCGGGGCGCCGGGGCGCCGGGGCCCACGGACGTAGAGGCAGCGCGGCCGTGCGCGGGCCGCTGAAGCTGAAAACGACTACATAATTCTGTACATTATTCAGTTTAGGTTAATTGTGTTGCAGCAAAAATATTCCAGTTCGGAAGGAAAAGAGGTTTATTTGTTTAATTTACAACGTTCGTGAAACAATAGTATTACATGAATAGCATATGTACAGACACAAGTCGCGGGGGAAGCGGAGGCTTCGCACGCCGTGACGTCAGAGCGCGGAGCACGCTCGCGAGAGCGGAGAGGCTCGCTACCTACGGATAGGACGTCAGATTGTTGTCTCGTGCAACAGTCCAGTCACACACAGTCACGGTCGTGTCGCGGAGTCGTCGCAGTCGTGTTAGTGTAGCAGGTCCGGTGAAACGCTTGGCGCGCCAGGTGGCGCGGCAGGCGCCCCAGACTCGGCAGAAGCGTGAGCGAGCGGATCACCCGGGAGTCGATTTATGTTTTTGGTGACATTATTGTTACACATTCTCATTAAAGTCGCGCTGCACGCGGTCGTTACATGCGATCTGAACGAGAAGCAAGCTGGGCATGCAAACGGAAAAGCGTTAAGCGGCACATTCTCGCTGTGAAATTAGTAGGTAAGTCATATCGGTTCGAGTCTGTAGGAGTCGCGCGCCCCTCGCCGCGGGGGCGCCGGAGCGCCGCGGGCCGGCGAGGCGGTCGCGGTCAGGGCGCGTCACGTACCTCCAGTAGTCCAGTCAGTCAGTCTAGAGTTCACACGAGGACGATCCGGTTCCCTCGCAAGAAGTATTTGTAGTCCGTCCGTCTGGTCGCGGCGAGCGTCGTGGCGGGCGGGGCGGCCGCGGTCGAGCTCGCGGGGGTGGGGTCGAGGTCGGGCAGGAGCTCGGCGGGGAGGACGCCTATCTCGTCGTCGGCGAGGACGGGGGTGGGGGGCAGGGGCGAGTCGCGGTGCCTCGGCTCGGGCAGACCGTCGGAGGAGCGCGCCTGCTGGTTCATGTAGTGGTTCAGCTTGGCCAGGTTGAAGTCGATCTTCTGTATCTTCTCGGGCGTGAGGCCGGACTTGTGCGGCGGGTAAGCCGCGAGGTCGAAGGGCGGGTGCGGGTTCCCGGCCGCGTAGTGCGGGAAGGCGTCGAGCGCGGCCGGCGCGCCGTACGAGTCCAGGGCGCCCGCCTCCCACGCCATGGGCTTGAACTCCGGCACCGGCTGCGGCGGCGGCGGCGGCTGCTGCGCGTACGGCTCTTCCGGCCCGGGGGCCGAGGGGGCCGAGGGAGCGGAAGGGACGGACGGGATAGAGGGGGCCGCGCTCGAGAAGGCGCTCTTCACCGCGCCAAACAGCGAGTCGAGGACGGAGGGCGGCGGGTCGAGGGGCGTGTGCGACTCCGCCCCCGCCAGCGGCGCCAGCAGCACCAGCCCGGCCTGCACGCCGCGCCCTGTCTCAACACACTCACTGTTATCTCCCCGGTCTCCCCACGCCCGACGTCGACCGATCGAGAGTTCCCGGGCGCCTCGGAAACATGATAAGGCGTCCGTTTGTCACCTACCCGAGAAAAATGAATTTCGAAGTGTGACTACCGATCGTTTTCCTACGAATGAAGTAGTGCGGGCTCGGCGCCGCGTCACGCCGTCACCTCACTGGCATGTTTTGTTTTGTTTGCGCGCATCGGTCGCGTAACCGGCGTCATTGTTACCGAGAGCTCCGCCCGCAGCTGCCAGACCGCACCGGCGCGCGGCGCGCGGCGCGCGGTGCTCGGCGGCGCGCGGTGCTCGGCGGCATGCCGCTGGTCTTCCTTTTAGAGAGCGTTTCCCTTGCACACAGAGTGCATTCGAGTAGTCGAACATATAGATACTATATAATTATATAGGCGTTAATGACTTGCGAGGACACTTTATGTCGAAGAGGAGGCCGCGCCGCGCTCGAGGTGGACGCCCTCCCCCACCCCCGCGCGCCGCCCGAGGGAGCGGGTTCCTGACGTAATGTACTTTCACTCGCGCTCGCGGCGGCGCGGGGCGCGGCGCGCGGCGCTCCCCAGCCTCTCTGCCTCTCCGAAATTGCTTAATTGTTATTTACTCAATCTCTCAATAATTATACCTAAATACATACATTGTACGCTATGTACGCACATGGCTGCATGGCACGCACTACAATGACCATTCATTCATAATGCTCGGTAACGGTGGCGGCATTCGGCACAAACTCTTTACCATTTATCGCCTAAACGGGATTAAAACATGCTAAAGGCGCATCAGGTTCCGAACTGAACGATACGAATCCCCGGACAGCCCACAGCGGAGCGCGCGATCGTCTGATGGTCTGCGCCGACTGCTTGCGCACGCTCTCACACTACGATCGGGAAACCCGTTTGTCGGCATCCGCGACCGCGCGGCGCGGGCGCTCCGCCTCGAGGGCTCTCGCTCTGGCCGACCTCGTTTCATCTCACATTGTAATAAATGCGAAAGTTTGTTTGTGAATGATTATGTTTGTTACCGTGATGTAACGGCTGCACCGATTTAAGTGAGACATTTTATATTTATAGTTGGACAGCTTTATGACTATGACCTGGAATAACGAAACACTATTTTTTGTGTAGAAAGGTGAGACAGCTTCAGTCGGACAGCACGTGGTACATGTGATCACTCGCGTGCCTGCTCCTCTCTACTGTTCCGCACAGTCGATGAGATCGTTGTTATGGCAGCAGAGAAGCTCGACATTCGAGTTTGGCTCTGTTCATATTTCCCGCGGTACGACGAACTGTGATCCATCGAGGGCATCCGCAGCCGCGTCGCGCCTCGCGCCTCATAGCACCGTCTGTTCCCGCCGGAGCAGGCGAGCGGGGGGGCGGGGGAGCGCGGGGAGCAGTCACATTCAGCAACTCGGTCACGATGCTAATATTATTACCTAGCCGGTGGTCACGTGCTGCCGATTAAAACAACGTTTTCCTCGTTATACATTAGATTTATATAAATTTCCCCGTAGTTTGATATAACCGGCGCTGCGGTCGTCTGTCCCGCGCGCTCACTGCGTGCCTCATACATATAATGAGGACAAGTGTACACCCCCGACGCCACACGACGCCGAGGAAGGGCCGCATTACACGCGCGGTTAGTTTCCGTCACTCGTTGAAGCTATTTCGTCAGAGACAAACGGTCGCTTCCGTCGAGAGGGAAAGTATGCAAATGAGGCGGATTTTAGGCAAACCGCGGCCGCGCGCGGGGGTTGGGCAACGTTACACGCGCCGAGGAAACACGGCCGGGACGCGCTTCGACACGGAGCTGATCGTCTAATAGTCGCAAGAGATATGCGTTGCACAACGCGGACGCAGCTCGGCCGCCGGACGAATCGTTCAGTGAGCGCGGGCGCCGGGCGCCGGGCACCGGGCGCCGGACGGTAGCGGCGTCGACACGGCGGAAGGTAAACTCGCACAAGTCTGCGATGGAAAGCCGAGGAACACATATAAAATCTGCTATGACTAATAATACTTATCGGAATGACGGATGTATGGGAAGCGAAAGTTGCGGTGAACTGTGGCGACCGAGCGCACCTCGGTGAGGCGCCGAGTGCACGTGTACACTCGTTCGACGCACTGACGACGCACTGACGACGCACTGACCAGCTCTACAAACGTACAAACTATCAAATCGAATTCACTTCAAGTTACGAGTAGCTGTGAGTTTCCACATACAATACATATAAAATGATGTCTATCACTATCCCTCGGAGTGCTGGCAACACCGACGAGCCCGTCAGCCGAGTTGCAATACTCGCAATGGTGTGGAATCCGAAGAGGAGCGAACAGCACAGAAGCGGCCCGAGGAGGTCCGACAGACGAGGAGAGAGTGCGAACGGTCCGAGGAGGTCCGACAGACGAGGAGGAAGAGCGAGCGACCCGAGGAGGTCCGACAGACGAGGAGGGAGCGCGAGCGGCCCGAGGAGGTCCGACGCCGTCTCTCGCGACATTCGACGTGACTCAGACAGACGCAGACACTCACTGCAGACGCGAATCTAAGCCGCACGTGGCTAACTGACATTATGGTACAAGGTATCATGCGGAGTGCTAGAAAATAGGCGGAAGACTACTTCGGCCGCAGAATCCCATACGGAAGCTATAGACAGAAATCTGTAAAGAATTCAGATAGAATGACTTAGGTGAGAGATAATTACAATATATATGTATGATACAAGTTCGGACAGCTCTCGTGCAGCATTCCAAGAAGAGGAAGACTCACTGGAGAGCGCATCGCAGGGCGTCGAGCGCGGGGCCTCCTACCAGACCTCGTTCACTAGATCGTAATATCTGTCTACAAGGTCCTGGGAGGGCTCGGGCGCGGGGCGCGGCAGCGCCTCCACGCCCACCGAGGACATTACTATTAGCTCTGAAAAAGAAAGCTGCCTCAGTGATCTGGCGCCGCCTCGAGACAGATCGGGCCTCGTTATAAATGTCGTCCCGCCACCTGTTCACCTGGGATACATATAACATGTTCGTTCACAGACGAGCGAGGTCCTGCGAGCCGGCCACCTTCCCTTTCCCGACTATTGGTGGTTTCTTTATACACATAGCGTTACATTTCCTTTGTAACCGATTTAAAAAAAGTACTTGGAGTACTTGGAGCGAGTATTCCCTAATAGCCGTAGACCTTTATCTAAAAAACGTCTGTGCTACTAGCGTTGGTTCACGCAGGTGAAACTCAGCGCGCGGCGCGTGTAGCGATGTCGACATCGCTTCTAACAACGAATCTTCAATCGATCTTTTTTTGTTCGTAGCTTCGCTAACTTCAAATCTATAAGACACACGTAAACTTCTGTGACTTTTAAAGACCATGGAAAATGAACAGCTGCTAATCGAAAGAAAACACTAAAATAAATAGGAGATAAGTAAGTGATAAAACAAAATCCAAAAAAGTTTTATTTAAAGTTTTTTTTTTATATGATGAAAAGCAATCTCAGCAATCGTAGCCAAACAGTATGTGTAAATAAGTTCTTTTCGATATCGGGTTAAGTATCAAAAGGAGTGTCACAGGGATCAATATTGGGTCCTTTATTGTTTTTAATCTAGTTAAATGATCTTGGAAGTGTCATGCCGGAATAGAAGCATTTAAAAGTCTTTTTGGATATGACACACATGTTGGTATTAGAGATAAAGATAAACAAAACTGGAAGGTAAAAATAAACAATGCAATGGACTTGCTTAAAGAATGGTTTGATGGTAATGGTATACGAGTAATTCTCAACCCAATCAAAAGTATTGTAATGCAATATCAATCAAAACTAAGTATTCTTGGAAACTCAACTAGTGAAGAAAATATATTTTTAAGATATAACGCTGATGACGCTGTCGGCCACTCTGCTCACGATGATAATATATGTAAAAAAATGCGCCGTTCAAACTTAAACCGTTATTAAATAAAGAAACTCTTATTTCCGTGTATTATGCATATTTACATTCCCTTTGAGGATACGCAGTTACCATTTGGGGTACTGCTACTCAAATAAAAAAGAAACGCTTTATAAATAACAGAATAATGACAGTAATATCTTTGTATATTTATAGTAGCTTATTAGAAATTCATGCGGCTAATTTACCAAAAAATAAAGATCATCAATGAAAAACTGTTCATCACACGGACTAGATTAGTTAAAGTTAAGAAACAGGGCCGTCGTGCCAAAATACTAATGTACCTACAATACATTAAGTACCTCCTTGTATCACCGAATTGAAATTTAAAACATTTCTTTGAAAGCAATCCATTTTACTATTTAGCTATATAGCTGAAATTTAATTTTATTGTTATATTGACTTTCCTGTAACAATCGTTGTCATAAAATGTTACTTTTTTTTATAGAGTTTTTCACTTGTACTAACTAGATTAGGCTTAAATGCCTCGTGACCACACCGGCGCGGAAACCTTAGGTAAGATATCTATAAATAGAACATCTTCGCGATAAACAGGCGACACACGTGGGAAGAGGCGGCGCGGCGCGGGCAGAGGACGCTCGGTCGCTCGCCGGCGATCACTACGCGAGTGCCGGCCGAGCAGGCGGGGCTGGCACGTAATGTCATTGTTTTCTGTTATGTAGGTAGGTAAGTGTTCATTTTCAAATTTAACAGGTTTGGACTTTTTAATAATAAGGTATTAAAAAGTCACAGAAGTTTATGTGTCTTATAGATTTGATGTTAACGAAGCTACAAACAGAAAAGATCGATCGAAGATTTGTTCGTAGGTGCGATGTCGACACCCCTGCACGCGCCTCGGCGCCTCGCGCTCGGCCTGCGAGAACCAACGCTAGCAGGGAAGATGTACTACTTCTTCGGGGCCGCGCGCTCCAACTACTTCGTCTTCCGCATACATAAAAGAAGTGCTGCTATCTAGTTCGGTGTCGATGCGAGGCTCCGCCGGACGCCGGGCGGCGGACGAGTTCACATTACATGACGAATTGCATAATTGTGATCATGTTCCCGGCGGGGTCAGCGATGCTTTCACTTTTACGAGTCACTCGACAAAATATGTAACAAAGTTGTCGATGTTTTTGATCGTTTGTCGGTTGAGAAATTTTATTAGTTGCGATCCATCGAATCTCAATTAGAGTCGTAACACCTTCGAGACGCGACGGGAGCGTCTCGAACGCGCCGCTCGGGCGCCGGAGTGGCCTCGACGAGCGCATCGTTCCGCAGCCACTTCTAACATGCAACGCTCCGGAGACGCCGCCGCGCCCGCGCCCGCGCCCGCGCCCGCGCCCGCGCCCGCGTCGATCGTTGCGGAGGAATCATCTTCATTGATCTCTTCATTTCCACTGATTTCATCGGGAACGGTAGCTTTACTCCGGAATGCAATCTTCAGTAGGCACCTGTGTCGCCCGGAGGGGCATCGCAGCCGCGGCCCCAACAACGCAGCCGAGAAAGGTTTGTCACATTGCTCAAAATGCCGGTTTGTAAATTCGAAGCATATTCTAATACTCGACGGAGCAATGTGGGCCGCGGCCGGAGCCCCGCGCGGCCGATGTGTCGGTGGGTAGTGGGTAACGGGTACACCTATCTGCGAGTTCTGTTCGAGTCCGGCAAGTGGAGCGTGTCGCACAGGTCGCGGCTCCGGCTGCCGTTACACATTCGTGTTCGCTCTGCGTTTTGTCGCCGGTTGCGCAACGCCGCCGCCGGGAGCTCCGGTGCGCCGCCCCCCATTACGTCAGTGATGTAGGGGCGCGCCGGAGCCACTTCCTCTGTTTCCTCGCTCGCTGTCTCGTACTCGGGCGTCTCAGACCCAGAGTGAGGGAGACGAGGGCGAGACGATTCAATTTTTTTCCATTTTCCATTTTCTTATGTTTCGTTGGCGGAATTTTTTGCGACGATTCTTTTTGACCGACTTGTTAATATTAGATTTTTATTCTTATTTTATGCGTAAAATTTAAAACCACCGACCGCGTCGTCGAATTATTTTAATATTCATGCTACTTTTACTTCATTCCGTGATTTCATATCGGACAGTCAGACGCGCACCTCTCCCGCGCGCGACAGGCGCCGAGGCCGCGAGGGGAGCCCCGCACGGGAGGCGCCGAGGCCGCGAGGGGAGCCCCGCGCGCGCCGTCTCCTGCCGTTCCGGCGCACGCATATGATCAATTACAAAGTATCGAGTTAATATTCTTACGGTAAAACAATATAAGATGCAGATGCCGTGATCATGCTACGTGGCGTGGTCGATGGTCATGGCCGGCGCGGGAGGCGCGCCGCATGTGATGCAATAAAATGCATTGACATTTGTATGTGCGAGGCTACACGGAACGGTAATACTGACCCGACAGGATGTCGTCATAGGCAGTCCTCCCCGAGACCGACGTGTACTGGGTAACATCTAAATATTAGCCGTTATCGTACATATATGTCGGTTAGGAGTACCGTTGCGCGTAGCCGCCCCCCCCCCCGCGTCCAAGTGTAAAATTAAGAGTTCTCACCGTCGAGTGTGGCGGGGTACTTGTGTGCGGCGTACCCGGGGCCCGTGGACAGCGGGGGCCCCGCGTGGTAGTGCGCGGGTGCCGTGGGGGCCCCGTACACGGCCGGGGGCCCGTACTCCACGTGCGACGCCGGCGGGGGTCCGTACACCACTGCGCCTGGAAGGGGATCGTCGGCCGTGAACTCGGACTCGGAAAGATTTCATTATCAATTTCAAATTTGAATAACCATAAACTGAAAAACGGTACGAATAAAACCTGATACGGTTCCCCTTCCAATATTTTATTCCGGCGGCAAATTGTATTTCTAATGTCCGACTCAAATTTTGAGGCGCTCGGCCGTTCCGCCGTCCTCGCCCATGCGAACGACGGCCGTCCCGGGAACGGGCCGGGGCGGGTCTGTCCTGCGGGGCGCGGGGCGTACTCACCGTGCGGCTTCTCGCTGAGCGCGGCGGAGCTGACGATCTTCTTGCCGAGGTTGGACACGGCGTCGCCCTTGCCCGCGATGACCTTGCCCAGCGTGGACGCCAGCGCGCCGCCGCCCTTGATCAGCTGGCCCTTCAGGATGGTGACGCCGCCCGTGATCGCCTTCACCGCTTGGAACAGCGTGTACAGGATCGACTTCTTCAGCCCCCAGTAGTCGTACTTCTGCTCGTGCGGCTGCCGACAAGCATTACATAGGGAGACACGCAGCGCGGCCGTCTGCACCGCTCCTGAACCGCCTCGACACCACGGCTGCACGGGACCGCGGCGGCGGAATACTGCCGGGCTCCATTCAAAACGGAGCTCTTTCTCATTTAGTGTCTCACCGTGTCCGCCACTGGCACGCGGACAGCGCGCAGGCCGGGGCCCCCAGCGCGCAGGCCGGGGCCCCCCAGCGCGCAGCCCGGGGCCCCCCAGCGCGCAGGCCGGGGCCCATTATTTTTAATTGACTTAATTCGTTGGTGGAATATGCGAATATGCTCACGCCTGCGCGCCGGTCCGGTGGGGTGAAGTTGGGTCGGGAAGGCTATGCCCGGCAGCAGGAAGCTAAAGGTAGTATGCAGGGTACGTTACCGGCTCGTAGCTGTACCCGTGGTGGTCATCTCCGGACTTGGAAGAGGCGGAGGAGATGAAGGCGGAGGCCTGTCCCAGCAGCCCCAACTTGCTCTGCAGGCCCGAGGACGCCTTGGACACCAGCGACGTGACGCCTTGCGCCGACGACCGCTTCGTCCTGTGGACGCGAAGGCCCGTCACGCGAGGGCGAGGGCGAGTGCGAGGGGCGACGCTCGCCTCGCTCTCGCCGCTGCTCTAGCGTTTGAGCTTTACGGCAGACACAGCCCCACGAAGTATTATTACCACATGTACATATATCGGAATATGACTAGAATGTACTCCGGGGAGGCCACTCGGGCTGACCCGGGCCGGCGCCACTCCCGAGTCCAAACATCCTCCAGTGATGCGCAGTGCACGAGCGCGCAGCCCCGGGGGCGGGGCCGCGCCGCTGACTACTTCGGCAAAGGAATAATTAATTCTGTCGAGAGGATTCCGTACCACCACACAAAATATTCACTACGTGTTTACTGAAAAAGTCGAAAAGCGTATTGGCAAACCTATCCAGTTAGCCCGACGAGCTCGTTCGGAGCGCCGATGCAGCGACGCTCCGGACTTCGACGCGCGCCGCGGGCGGCCGGCCTCCCGGCCTCCCGGCGCACGGGGCGGCGCTCGGCCACATAAAAAGACTAAAACTGCGAAGCGCGTAAATCATCGTTCGTCGCCGGCGCAGTGGCCGTGCGGTAGTACCTACCTCATGATTTCTTCAGCGGCGAGTCCCTCGGCGAGCGCCTCGAGCTGGTGCGGCGTCATGCGGCTGATGGCCGCCATGTCGACGATGTCGAGGTAGAGCGCGCCGCGCGGCGCCGCCCGCGCGCCGCCGCCGGCCAGGCTCGCCAGCGCCGCCACGCACGCCCACACCTGCCGACCGACTGCTACAGACTTCTTTCACCGTGCTGCTGACCGCTCGAGCTCGCAACTGCTTCGGGCGGTCAGCAGCACGGTGTTTCATCACGCGGTCAAGCAGTCGCCAGGCATACACTGACTGAGTCGAGCTGTCGACTGCTCTCGCGCCGCGCGCAGTCGCCTCCGCCCGCGCTCTTCATTTCACGCTTCGTTTGTTTATTGAGAACAATGGACGATGCTTCCTCTTCAAAATCCATGATGCTACTGATTTGAAAGTGCCAACTGCTCGAGCAGTTATCGGGCTGTTGACTCTTGACTGCAAGAGTGGTCCGTGTATGTTGATCACTAGGTAACTGCTCAAGCTGCCCGTGTATTAGAGCCCTTACTCTCCGGCGCACCCCATATCCCTCAAACACCGCGCAAAAAAATATTTATATCAAACATTTTGTGGTAAAGGTGAGTGAAGCTATCTCTTTGCTAATGTTAAAATTATTGCAATTATTATGCTTTATTTAGGTAATTAGTAGCAAGTAATTTCCATATTAATTTTTATTTCCATTTTTATTGTTTTAATTTTTTCGTCGTTTTTTATTTTTATTTTGCATACTTTTTACACTATGTTGGTATAATGCCGTTTGTAGGTGACGGCGACAGCAACGAAAGCATATTGGTTTTGAGGATATTTTACTCGAGAAAGAGAAATAGTAATAGGTCGAGAGAGTTTGTGCTGAGACTTATTCATTGTACGGGCAAACCATATTTATACAGGAAACTGTAATCTCTTAAAACTTATAGACAGATCCATTGGTATGATTGCGGCACGCGGCACGCGGCACGCGACACGCGGCACGCGGCACGCGACACGCGCGCGAGCTGTCCGGCTGCGGGGCCGCCGATGATGTACAGATGAACTCGGAGCTGCTCTATCATGTGCCAGTATGTGCCAGTACACACACTGGAAGGCCTTCAATTTCTCAATAACATAAATGGTGTACCTACCTACTTTTAATTCCGAGACATGCGGCATTTCAAGGTGGATTAAGAACATTTAAAAATTCTTGCCAATAGTGCACCGTATCTTCGATACTGCAGGCGGTGTTAATAGATTTATAATATTTAAAATCTCCGGGTTCTTGTTCCATATTAATTTTGTTTATTTCATTAATACCTATGTATCGTTTCTCGGTGACACGATTGACACACTCCCGGCCACTCGTGTTCCTGTCGGTAACCGCAGAAAAAAGTTCAGAAGTTTGAAGTGCTCACCCCCTCTCCTGTAAATTTCTCCTTTTTTACTTATTTTTATTGTTTTCATTTATATTCTTCAGTAATTGGTCCTGAATCAGCCGTGTGTCCACTTCAGCCGATGGGCTCCCTCGCCTCCCGCGCCTCCCGCGCCTCCCGCGCCGCCGAGCCTTGGCAGTGAAAAGCGAAAGTATGCGGGCGCGCGCGTGACGTCACCCGGCCACGAGCATTACGCGCTTGACAGTTTGACTCGAACGGCGCACTTCGCAGTCGGAGAGTGAAGCGGGACGGCTCCCGTGACAGGCGGGAGCGCGGGTTCTAGGATAAAGACGCCGCTCCGCTCCGGCTGCCATACGGTTTACATAATGCTCATTTTCGGAGTCGGGTTTCGCGGATAAACATAAATGTATAATATATAAATCGACTGATATTTATCGACAGCACTCGTGTAGTTTTCGCGAATTCGGCGGCGAGTTGGCGACGCCGAGCGCCGGACGAAAACAACAGCTTTATTATTATCGAATGGCGATTCAGGTCTCTGCCGAGCTCCGAGAAGTAGCGGTTGGATTTAACGAGCATTCGGAGCGAAATAGTTTTTATTTTTTGTAAATGAATTGAGACGGACGAGACTCTTTTGATGGTAGTTATCGCGCGCGAACGTACCGCGCGCACGCGATTCAGAAAGCAAAACCACTTCGCTCTCGTGCGGCGCGGCGCGGCGCGGCGGCGTCTGCTGCTGTTAGCTCTCAGGTTCGAGTGCTGGCGCCCTCCGGGAGTTTGTTTCGCAGCCCGTGTGTTGCGTCGCGTGACTCGTGCTCTGGCAGGACGGCGCTCTATACCCGACACGGCCGTCTCAAAAGGAAACTCGACCGCAGAACGTATCATTTGGACGCTCGGGTAAACAGAAACAACAACGGACGCGACAGGCCGTGTCGCCGGGAACGCCTTTGCACCGAAGCCACTCAATACTATCGCTTCATTCTCATAGCGCGACGCGGAATGGCCCGGTGAGTACTATTATACTACCGACGCCACGGTCGCCACGGTCGCCACGGTAGCCACGGTCGCCACGGCGCGTGCGGCGCAGACACGCCGGCGCCGTCGACCGCGTGCCCGTGCGACGCGCGACACGAGAGAACTCCCGCGTGACCGTGAACCAACACAGACTATGAACTCTGAACGTATGACCATCTAGCCGCATTCCCGGCGGGTGCGGCGAGATGTTGTTTGCTACGAGAAGGTTTTGTTATCGTCACTATGGCAGGCAGCTCCGGGCACCGGGCGGCTCCGCGAGTGTCGCCGCGCGTGACGACTGCGCCCGTGTGTAGGTGCTGCCGCGGTCTGCAGGCTGCAGAAGCCGAGCCGGAACCGTTGATGTGCGCGTGTCGCGGCCGCCTTCGATGAAACTTTACATTTGATTCAGTATTTTATTTAGGTCGAGGAGCGGCTGCCGCGTTCCCCGCTCGTCCCTTCGACGAGCGGGAGGGGGCGCCGCGCTCGGCGTCGCGGACGGCCCTCGTCTCTCCATACGTTCGGTCGAGGGTCGAAGAACTGCATGCGGGGTCAGCCGGTGCGGCGTGCTCTCGGCGGCGCATCGTTTCGCGAGTGAAACTTTACAAGAAACTGTTTTTACATCTTTATGGCCTTGAAATATAAATTAAATAAAAAAGAGGAATAAAAAGAAAAATTTCAGCGCCGGGGCGTCCGTCGTCACTGACCGTCGCGCGTCGGCCGTCGCACGGCTCGGCTAGTGACGGCCTGACGGCTGGTGACGGCTGGTGACGGCCGGTCGGAGAGGACGGCGGGACGCGTGCGCGCAGAAGCAAACCGAGATCTCGGCTTCGAGAGACCTTGTTCTATGAGTTTCACGATTATTTAAAAACAAGAGATTATTGAGTCACTAGTGAGTAATTATAATCCTCTTTATTGACATTTAATCATATTGATATTGACATTTGCATTTAATCCAGCAATATGAATCGAATCACAGGATAGTTAAATGCGGAGTACCACAAGGCAGCGTATTAGGGCCTTTATTTTTTGGATTATATAAATGACCTGCCTAGCGTACCTAACGCAAATTCCCACGACTCTGCTTGCCGATGACAGTACGGTCCCTTTTCTAGGTGACAAATGTAATCATAAAGAAATTAAAACAACACTGACATCTATAATAGAATAGCTTAGAATGAACAATTTAAACATAAATATGCCGAAAACTTATTTAATTAATTTTTAAAAAAGACATACAGAACACGATAAACTTAACTTTGACTATGTAGGTAATAATATCATTGATGAAATCGATTCGATAAAATTCTTAGATTTAACTACTGACAATAAATTAAAGTGCAAATTACGAGTTGACAACGTTGCTAAATGTTCTTATTCCCTATTAGAACTAAGAAACATTGTCAATTTAATAACTTCAGTTATAGCATACCATGCGCATGTTGGATCTATCCTGCGTTATGGAATTATGTTTTGGGGGAATTCTACTGATATGTCTATCAGTAGCGTTTAAAGTTTCAAAACGATGCTTACGAGCAATGTTGGGATTACGACGGACACATCACGTGGAGAGCATTCCAAGAAGTTAAATATATTAACCCTAACTTCAATGTATATTTTCGAAGTTGCACTTTCTGTTAAAACCTATCCGCATCTTTTAAAGTTTAAAGAAGGAGGCAGGAATAAGAAAAAAAAATATGGCTCCATAACTGCAGAACCCATTTATTACGGACGAGCGTTTTCTGTATGTTTGACTATGACCCATAGTCTTTAACGGTTTATCTACTGTATAAGAGTCGAGGATGACATCGACGTATTCAAGTCAGCTCACCAATTTATTAAATGCAAAAGTTTATCAAATCTGTTGTATGTTGATTATTATATTTTAACATCGGGACTGGAACTAGTTCATAGGTTAATGGAACTAGTTCATAGGTTAATGGAACAAGTTCATAGGTTAATGGAACTAGTTCATAGGTTAATGGAACTAGTTCACAGGTTAATTGTTTTCATTCACTTCGTATTTTATAAATACTTGCAAAAATTTGGCTTCGAAACCAAAAATAGAGTGCAAGGACCTAGACATTAAGACCACAAATATTGTTTACTTATTTTGCAAGAAATAAATGAATTATGAACGATGACATATTTTATGTTTGACATATTAGTATATTGACTTTTTTATTATATTGGCATACCTATGTGATGGTTGTGATATTTTTCAATAGAAGATCTGTATTTGTATTTGAAAAAAAAAAATGTATTGATTCGTGGAAATTTTACATTTAAGATTATCAATATAATTGTATGTACATTTTTTTCAGTAACTTCGTCCCACTGCTGCGAATGCCTCTCTTTCTCCTATGCATGCCTCTCGAGCTCATCTCTGCGCCGTCTCCTAGGGTTTAACCTCCTCCGGCCGCCATACGTACATATCGACTAAATTTTCTATTCAGAGAGTGATCGCAAGCTTCCCTCGAGCATCTTATTATCGATGTGTTTTAGCAAAATTAAACGCAAGTTCTACGTCACAATTTTCGCTTTCGTTGCAACTCGTTCGGTCGTCCGCAAAGTGCAAGCGGCCGCTCGACTTACCTTGAGGGTTCGCGAGTGCATCGTGTTGCGCGGGCAGTGGTGGCAGTAGTGGCAGTAGTGGCAGTAGCGGCAGTAGCGGCACTACACTCGGGTTCACTACACTCGGCAGCTCCGGGGCTGCGGTCGGAGCTCGGACCGATGCGAAGTCGCGAAGTTCGTGTGCGCTCGACGCTCGTGAGGTGCGCGTGCGGGCTGCGACAGTGTGCACTCTCTCCGGCGAGCGCGCGCGAAGTTTCTTTTTATTTAAAGCATCCCCGCCACGGCGGCGGCGGCGGCGGCGGCGGTGGAGCGCCGCCGCCGGCCCGTATTCGGGCCAGACGGAAGGACGATCGAGCTCGCGAGACTGCCATCCTCTCTATCGATCACATTCTGTAACGTGTTGCCTAATTCCGGTCAGTGGGTGTTTTTATCCTTCCTCGTCTAGCTTCCATTTTTTTTATTTGTTTTAAAACAGAGAACGAAAGGCGAACGTGACCCCGGCGACCTGCGGCGCTGCGGCGCTACGTGCATGCAGCGACGACGCGAGCGCGGCGCTTGTCCGGCCGGGACTCGGGTCCGTCCGTCGCGGCCGGTCCCGGCGCGTAGTGTTGTTTCCGCAGACGCCGCGCGCCGGTACAAGCGGAGACTACACGAGGAAGATAAGTGCCTATTGTAAGTTTGAATGTTCAGTTGGCATAATATTTGCAGCCGGGGCTCGCATTTGCCGTTTGAACTCTGGAAGAACGGACGGGACGGACGAGCTCGGACGAGCGTTCTCCGGGTGCCGCCCGTCGTCGTCACCGACACGCCTGTTGGCACCGGCGCGGGCGGCGAGGACGACGCCGACATGCTTAAGTAAATCTGCTCTCGCCGACTTCGTTCACTGTCTCTGCTCGTAAGGAGTGTTCAGCGAAGCCGTCTCCTCGAACCACTACCTCGAACACATAAATACATTAGGAGCCGTAGGAGAGCCCATAGCCACGCCGTTGATCAGTAAGTAGTAGTCACCTTTCCAAACAAAAGCCCCTCCCGACGACGTGTATCGCATCAGCTTCACATACTCGATAGGTATGGGAATACATTGTAGTAGTTCCGAAATGATATTAAGTGTCCTATCGGTGTGTTGGTGAAGTGTTTTTTTTTAGGGCCTTCCGGCTAAGTTTTTGACCACGACTCACCTGATGTCAAGTGACGGTGTGGTCGGAGACGGTAACGGGTGGTAGCTAACTAGACGAGTACTAGAAAGTATCTTACCACCACGCTGTGGTTTCCTCGCAATGTTTTCGCTCGAGCTTATGGTTGGGGTTTGAACCCACGCCTTTCTGCATGCGAACCGACCGCGCTAACCGCTGAGCTATCATCGCTAATAATATTAATAAAACAGTGATGTATATCCATTATCCATATATGGCTTTTCCTCGGCTTACCGGGCGCCCTCACTCGGCCAGGCCGGCCCCGCAAGCGCCCCTGCGCCCCGCGGCCCCCGCGCCCGCGCCCCTGCGCCCGCGGTGTGCCAAACAACAGACGCAATTGTTATAATGCACGCAATTTTAGCACCAAACAGGGCGCGACTCGCGGAAAACTCGCTCGCACCCCGAAGTATGTCCTGCCGCTACACGCTAAGGTTCAGATTCCGGAGCCGAATGTTTTAAATTGCAGGTATTACTGTGCGACGACACTCGTAACGCAACACCTTACCGTCGCGCGTGGTGACGCAGGCGGCGCGGGCGCGCGGGCGCGCGGCGCCGGCGGTGACGGCAGCGTGTGTGTAACTGGGCCGCTGCGACCACTCCACAGCATTTTCCCGGACACGTGGTCCTGCGAGCTGACCGCCGCGCCGGCGCCGCGTCGCGTCACTTTTTATTTCTAGACTGATTTGACGTCAGTGCTGTGCTGTGGTGTCGTCACCATACGCGATCACCGAAAAGGAGCTAACCCGCCCCGAGCCCGACACTCCGCCGAGCGGGCGGCGCGGCGGCGGCGCGGCGCCGAGGTCGTAGCGTGCACTCCCGGGAAGGTAAAGGCAAAAAAGCAGGTACAAAGTACAAAAGTACACAGGTACAAAGGTAAAGGCAAAAAAGCAGACCCTAAGTCATACCGGCCTATATCCCTCGTCCCCGCTGTTAGCAAAGTATTTGAGGTCGGCCTCAATAGAAGAATTCTTAAGTTTGTCGTGGATCGGGATGTTCTGTCGGAACGGCAGTATGCGTATCGGGCGGGCCGCGCGACCACAGACTTGGTACGTGAGGTGGTGTGGCGAGTGATGACCGCGCGCGAGGCAAGACTACAGGTTGCTTTATTGTGCTGCGACCTGTCGCGCGCATTTGATATCGCCGATCACGCCCTTATTGCAAGTAAGCTGCGATTTTATGGGATCCGCGGTCCCGCCCTGTCCATACTGTCCTCTTTCATGACCGAGCGAACGCAGGTCGTGGTGGGTGATAGAGGTCGCGTCGTCTCTTCAGAGATGGAAAATGTGATAGGCGTGCCACAGGGCTCCTGTCTATCTAACACATTATTCAGTCTCCTCCTCGACGACTTGCCCGGCGCCATCGACGACGCTGAGATATACATGTGCGCCGATGACGTCGCTGCCGTGATTACTGCGCCGTCGCGCCCCGAGCTGGAGTCGAGACTGAATAGGGTGGTGAACGAGCTCGACAGTCGGTTCCGATCGAACGGGCTAGCGCTAAACAAAGACGAGACCTGTTTCCTTGCTTTCAACCTCGATGGCCACGCGACAGAGGCTTATTCGGTAGCAGTCGGTAGTACTGCGCTCCAACAGGTCTACAGTACGAAACTTCTAGGTTTCCATATTGACGGCGCGTGGAGAGTGGCACTGGCACACAGTAACATCACGTACGGGCTGGAGTCGCGGGGCCGCGCAGCCGATCGTAATAGAGCGTTTGTTATGCAGAAGAAAGCCGTGCGGGCCATCTGTGGGGTTCAGGACGACGACGTCTCATGCGTGGAGCTTTTAGAGATCTACTAGTAAGTAATTGCTGGACATTTTATTATATGGACAATATTTTTTATATTGGCATATTTTTATGCCGACATATTTTTGTATTGACATATCTTATATTGGCAGTATTATTATATTGACAATATTCTTATATTGACATGTTTGTATACTTTGACATTTTGTTTTTATTCCATTGACATGTAATCAGTGTTCTAAATCTCAATGTAATATTGCGGAATTGATTTGTAACATTGGTGTTATCAATAAAATATTTGTATTTGTATTGGAAGGAGCTACGCTGTGTCCGCCGTCGTACTGCCGCATATTAAGTAGTCGATGTTCTTGTTATTATCTTTTTTCTTTGTCCCTTTTTAGGGTTCCGTACCTCAAAAGAAAAAAAAGGAACCCTTATAGGATCACTTCGTTGTGCGCCTGTCTGTCTGTCTGTCGACAGCCTTCTTCTCTGGAACACGTGGAGGTATCGAGCTGAAATTCATATCAAATACTCAGGTCTCCCGTCCTTTGGAGCTGTGACAAAATCAAACTTCTAAGCCGACGCAATCGAAAGATACAGCCGTTTAAATTTTCGACACTCGCAAGGGAATCAAACCTACAGGGTACTTCCCGTGAACTCAGCATCTTGAAATTTGGTACGAAGCAACGTCTTATACGCCTCTTGGATATCTCTAGTGGCGCGGCGTTGTGGCAGATTCAGGCAACAGGCGGACGTCAGAGCGCCGTCAGCTGTGCGGTTGACGTTATTTAATTTAATTAAAAACGTTACGTTCAGGTTCGTTACGTTACGTTACGTTACGTGTTACGTTTGGTACGAGGTACTGTTGTGTAGTATATAGTGTATTGATGAAGCCTACTATAAGGTGGCTCATTACGTGGAAGACAGGAACATACGGTTGTAGTAGCTTCTCTCTGCACTTGCACCCCCCTGGTTAAGTGACAATTGTAGGAAGCATAATGTATTAATATTTATAACTGTAAACTGTAACCTGTTATAAGAAGAAAGATCCACAAAAAAAAATGCCTTGCTGAGTTTCTTGGCGGAGTCTTCTCAGTTGAAGTGTAATTACGAGCCGGCGGTAGATTCAAACATGTAACTTAACGTTCATAAGTGCCTTACCAGGGCCTAAACTGAATAAATGACTTTATGATTATGATTTTATTTTGATTGTGGGGTGTAAAAATTATTTATGTATTTTAGCCTTGCAGGAACATTCTGTCCTACGTGCCGTACGATCTAGGTTCACCTGAAAAACAATCAATTCCTATTGAAAAAAAAAACAGTAATATCGAGAAAACACAAAAAATGTACACAAACATGTATATACTAAAACCATCACAAATACATATCGTAACAAACATGCAGAATGTTAATATGTTTTAATTTTAAATCTCGCATGAACATTTTCAGAGAATCACATGTAATATATTTTTTATTTCATTGTTTTATTACTTATATGTTATATATAAATAATAAAAATGTATTTATTATTAATAATAATATTATATAATTAATAATTTTTATTTATTATCGGTTCAATACTTCATATTTATTCTTAAGCATGAAATAGGTCTTCGCCAATAATATGTCACTAATTTAAAATTCCATACCCATTGTTAATAATGAAAGAAAATCTTTAATGTTGTTTTATACCAAACTAAAAAATGAAGTTCAATGAATCTTATTTCAATGAACAATACTTATTCCTTCATTATTTATGTTTCTTTGATAAGGAGATACATCCTCATTTTCCATTTCTGTTTTGCATGTATGGTTCTAAAGTTTCTGAAAATATATTTTTTAAATTATTATTCAACTATTAATTGATTTCATAATGAATACTCTCACGTACGGCGGATTATTTACTTTCGTCTGGGGTATTACTGTTCCACGGATGATTCGTTCTCCGCTGGCTGCATCATGGACTTCGACGACCTCATGAACATGACGGCCTTGGAATAGTATAAGCCCTATAATGTTTAATTAATTGATCATCGTATTATTAGTAGTACGATAGTCCTATAAATAAGTACGTAGTGACAATTACAATGAATTTGAAAGAAAATCTCATGTATCGCGTATTTACTTACCTTTCGAGACAGATTTTCCGCGAAAGAATTTCGCATAAATATTTTGGAATCCACACTTAACTATGGTTCGGCTCATAATATCTTTTAAATAATCTCTTATCGCGTTAAACAAAATAATTATCTAAAACGTTCAGTGACTTGTATGCGAATCATATGTAAACTGCTATGACAGGAACGACCTCGAATTGTCGCCGTTAACCGACAGATGGCGTTGCCGTAGTTTCGGCACGATATCCAAGAGGCATATAGCACAGATAAAGGAAAAATACAATACAATACAACTTTATTATACACCAAACATTATAAAAATACATACAAAAGGTTATTAAATATATTAACAGAATTGGCCTGTCTGATACTGGAAGGAAGTGCATTCCAAAGCAAGACAGCTTCAACAGTAAAAGAAGTGTTGTTAGAAAGATTGGAATGAACAGGAGGAGGAATTTTTAATTGGAAGGTACGAGAGGAACGCATGGAGCCAGAATGAGGTTGAATAAATTCCAAGCGTTCCTTTAAATAATGGGGAATAGTAGGAATAAAAAGGATTTTATAAAGAAAGGAAAGTATATGAGAGTTACGGCGAAGACGAATAGGTAACCATTTGAGCTTTTGACGAAATTCAGAAATGTGATCATATTTACGTAAACCAAATATAAAACGAATGCAGAAATTTTGTAAGCGTTCGAGCTTGTCAAGTTGCTCTTGGCTTAAGTCCAGATAGCAGACGTCTGCATAGTCTAGAATAGGGAAAAGGAGAGATTTTACAAGCGCAATTTTAGTAGTAATTGGGAGAAAATTACGCAGCCTTCTGAGTGAAGCCGCAAAACAACTTGCGACTGACTTCAGCTAGCTGAGGTTTCCAGGAAAGTTGTCTGTCGAAGATTATACCTAGATTTTTAACAGTCTCGCTGATGGGGATTGGAACACTATCAAAATTTACTTGCGGAAGGCGGAACAAGTCAATTTTTGAGATAATACGAAAGCTCCCAATAATAATGTGTAAGGCCATATGATCTACCCCAGTCCCGGATGCGACTTAGGTCAATATTCGTTGCCCTAATTGCCTCATGCAAGAGCTCTACAGGAGTTTGAATGTAGATCTGCAAGTCGTCTGCATAGAGGTGGTAGGAAGATGTCAAATGTTGAGATATTGAATTAATAAAAATTGCAAAAAGTAGTGGAGATAAAACGCCGCCTTGCGGGACCCCAGCAGATATACCACACCACGAAGAGTACGTATCATCAATACGAATCCGCTGCCGACGCCCAAACAGGTAACTTCGAAACCAATCAATAACCGTTGGAGATATGTTAAGAGAGTATAAGAGCTGTAGCAGTATGTCAAAGTCAACATTATTGAACGCGTTGGTAAAATCCAGCAGTGACAGCACCGTCAAGTGACCAATGCCCATGCCATCCCTTACGTCATCGGTAATTTTAGTTAGGGCAGTTATAGTACTGTGATCAGTACGGAAGCCAGACTGGAGAGGATTAAGGAGACAATTTTTGATAAGATAAGAGGAAAGTTGTTGGTGGACAAGCCGTTCTAATACTTGTGAAAGAAAGGGTAGGATAGAAATTGGACGAAAGTGGGAGAATAATTCAGGATTCGGTTTTTTGGGAAGAGGAGTGATTTGAGCATCTTTCCATGTTGCTGGGAATGTGCTCGAGGAGATAGAGAAATTGAGAATGTGAACAATAACAGGTACGATTTCATCAAGGATAGGCATAATCATTTTACGACTGATACTGTCACTACCAACCGCATTGGAAGAAATAGACTGTATACTCTTCTTAACACCACAAGCAGTAAATTGATCAAAATAGAATGAGTCATTGTCGGAAGGAGTGAAAGTAGAAATGAGATTAACTGTAGCAGTCTTTACTGATCCATCAAAATTGGAAGAAGAGGCGAAATGCCGATTAAGCAGGTTAACGTCCAACTTGACGGAAGCAGAATCTTGACTGGATTTACCAACTCCCAATGATCTAAGAAATTTCCACACTTTAGCATCTTCATTTTTTACTGAGTTGTGAATGTGCCGGCGTTGTGCATCTCTACAAGCTCTATTGCAGGCGTTGCGATAGTTTATATACCTCTCTTTGTTCTCATCGGTTTGGCGATATTTTAACTTATACTTGGCAACAAACTTATTACGCATAAGAGCTCGTATTTCATCGTTAAGCCATGGAGATGGGGCATATTTAATTTTGACAGGATGAATGGGAGCGTGTATGTCATATAGTTCGATTGAACTCAATAATTTTGTCATCTATACAATCTGCATTAAATACACAAGACCAATCCAGCCCCAGCACATCACTACGCAAATTATCAATGTTAATACTATCAAAACTGCGCTGCAGAAGAATTATGGGCTTAGCTTTAGGCGGTCGAACTTTATACGAGAGATAGATCAAATCATGGTGTGAAATTACGTCGGCCGCACACTGGCCGTGCTTTACAACATTATTAGAGGAAGAGACAAGCATCAGGTCAAGAAGAGAAGGAGCACTGTTCGGAGGATCATGAGTAGCATTAAGCGGAAGTATTGTTAGGTTGAGTGCGGTAGCCAGAGCCTCAAGCTTACGGGCCCTGGAATCACGCTTAAGCAAGCATGTGTTAAAGTCACCAGTTATAATAACATGATTGTAAGAAGTAGAAGTATTTTCTAAAAGTTTTTCGAGAGAAGAGAAATAATTAATATCACGAGAGCGAGGGTAATAAACTCCTAATAGTAGCTTAGTGTGATGCAGGACGACTTCAATAAGAAGATGCTCGCCGGCATCGGATGGGGGCGGCTGTGCGGACATACTAACGATAGTGATTGCGACACCCCGGCCGATACGATCATTCCTTATGAGCCGGAAACCTGGCAGGTTAAAAGGTAAAAACTGAGGGTAAAAATATGATTTACCTGGATTTATATCATTGACAGTAAGAGAAAGAATATTATATAAAAATTAAAAACAAAAATGCCGATATGAAGGAAATTATAAATACCAATAAGTTATAGAAGTAAGAATAATCTCGATAAAAAGCATTTTGCCATAACTACAGAGAGATTTTTTTTTTTATAAAAAAACTAGTGAGGAACAAAACCAAGAAAACTTGAGAACTGGCATAATAAAAGAACGTGTTGTAGAAGAAAAAAGAAAAAAAAAAGTTTGTGTGAAGGTTACAATTTTTTTGACATTGACACATCTATTGTCAAGATCAAACAAGCAAAATGGAAATAGTTTACCCTCAATTAAAAGTCCATAGTAGTGTTAAAGAACACAAAACAAAAAAATAAGAATATGTATATCTACCCTGTAACTGCAAACCGCGTAAAATGAGGATAATTGTGAACAAAATAACATCACTTCCTCATTAGAACTTTATCTCTTCTCGGTCTCGTGGTCTTTGTTTCCTTTTCTACGACAGCAACAGTAGGACTTCCCGCAACCTGCGACTTGACAGCCGAAACGGCCACCGACTCCGCAGCAGCGAAATCATCCATGGAGTTCACTCGGAAACGAGCACCGTTGGTTCCAAGAACGAATATGTTGCCCTCCCTCGTCCAACATTTTGTTACTCCAAATCGTTATCGTGCGGCCACAAACACGTCGTGCCGAGACTTCGTAAGGAATTCTGACAGTGTAAGGCCCGAACCCTTAAGGCTGCTTTTAGACGACCAAATTCTGTCCCGGAGGCCTACATCTTGCAGCTCAATGAGTACAGGCCGTGGCCTATCCGACGCCACACGTCCCATGCGATGACATCTACTAATATCCGTGGCAGAAAAACTGGAAATCCTTAGCCTCTCCACCATTGCCCCTACAATGACTTGAGATGTATCTTCCTTTGTCTCCTCAGGGAGACCATGAAATAGGAGAATCTTTCGTCGCGCGCGCATTTCACCTTGGTCGACCTGTTGCGCCAATAAGCTAATCTGGCTTTGCAAGGCCCGAAAAGTGGTCACCACAAAGGCTTTGAAAGATGCCAGCTCCGCAGCCAACCCCTCCGAAGCATCAACTGGGGCATCCGGCAGCTGTCCTTCAATGGTGTCCAAACGCTTGTGGAAAGACTCCATCATTTGGTTTAGAGACTGCTGGATAGCATCCATCTCGTCTCACAGCAAGAAGTGCAATTGGAAAATAAAGAAGAGAAAATAAAATAATAAAGTGTCAGTGTACAGTGTAATTAACACTCAGTGGCAGGCTGGGTGTACTAACACTTGCATTTATACATGAATTTACATAAGTAAGTAGAAATTATAATTTTAAACAATAAATAATGCAGAGCTATTTCAAAAACAATGTTTACTTTTCTACACCTACCCCAAAAAAAAAAAAAAAAAATGCGAAAAGCATAAATTAATATTAAAAAAGAAAAATAACTTTTACTTATATACCTACAGGTTTGTACGGAACCTGTAGGTATATGTAGGTGCGCGAGTCCGACTCGCACTTGGCTGATTTTTTTTGTACCTTATAGTTGGTTATACGTACATGTAGATACGTACTATGTTCGGTGTACAATAAAGTTATATTCTATTCCACATCGGTCAGTCACGAAGTGCCGGCGGCCGGCGGCCGGCGGCCTACGAGCGTGATGCCTGATGATGAGGCAGCCCGGCTGGCGTGACGTGTTCTCAACGACTAGGAACGTGTGCGCATCGGGATGTAGGAGTACGAGCACCTGCAGGCGCTCGTGGAACCAACTCGCGCTGAATGTTCGGTGTTGTTGACTCGAAGCGGGCCGGCGGGCCGGCGCTCCGGCAGCGGCTCTCTGCCGAGCCCGGACGATGGACGGCCGGACGGACCGAGACAACCGTAACGGTCGTCCGCGCGCGGTCCGAAACCCTCGGCCGGGAAACCCGCGTCCTTATCTCGGTACCTACCTCGCCAGCGGTGACGTGCCTGCGGTGACGCGCGCGGTGACGCGCGCGGTGACGCGCGCGGCGTCACGCGGTATATATGCAGGTGCGGCCGCGACTCAGGACATTCGCTCCCGGACACCGCCTCGTCGCTGCGCACGCCATGCAGCTCGCCGGTCTAACGAGTGGATTCCTTTTGGTAAATACTTACGTCGCGTACTCCGCTGCTCTTACATTACAGAGCTCCCGAGAGTCGGCGCCCTCGCGGGGTTACACTGACCGAGCAGTGGAGCGTCGGCGCATGTACCCCTCGTCCCCTTCCCTGCACCCTGCACCCTGCACCCTGCACCCTGCACCCTGCACCTTGCACCGCTTCGGTGTAATTTTATGTTGGGTTGTGAGTTGTGTCGATTCGAGTGATTGTGGGGAGAGTTTTTTTTTGTGTGTGAGAGTATGTAGATTAGGGTTGAGAGTAGATAGATGTATGTGTGTGTATATGCCTGCACGACTTGCATGCTGAGCATCGAGCCGTGCACGCATACCATACGAGCGCACACACTAGTGCGCGGCGACCTCGGGTGACTGTGGGGAGAATAATAACGAAATAGCTATAATATTTTCCAAATGAGCTTATCCGTTCTCTCGCCGTGGCGGCCCCGGCGGACGGCCGGGCCGCCCGCCGAGGGCCCCGCGCGGAGGAAGTCGGTTCACGGCCGTGCCGTTCCACCAGGTCGCGGCGCTATGCGGCGGCGCCGCCAGCCCGCTGCCGGAGCGCGGCCGGCTGCCGGCCATGCCCGACGGTTGCCAGGAGCAGCTCTACTGCGGCAAGAAGCACCCGCTGTACCCGCAGGAACAGATCGACGGCCTGCTGCAGAAGGTACGAAAGTTTCTTTGATGTAATTAAATACATACTTTTCACTCGCTCTCCTTCTATTCTCCTTTTTCATTTCATCTCTATTTTATTATGACGAAATTAAAAAAAATAATTATCGCATATTACGTGTCATTCGTTTCGAGTGAACTGTTCTGGGTCGTGTTCATACGTGTGAGTACAGTACGATAGACCGCTGTCCGCTCCAGTTCCAGGTGTCGCTGGGCCGGCCCCGGCACTCGTTCCTGGACCGGGACGGCACCGACTCCGACTTCCAGGACGACTGCAAGAGCACCTTCAACGTGAGTACCGGCTCGTCACTCCGCCGGGCTCCGCTGGGCGCAGGGAGTCCTACAGCGCGCGGTCTGCGCTCTAGAACTCCATGATGTCGAACCGGCCGCTGCATTCTTCTGCTAAAAGTATCGAGCTCGATAAAACATCCGCGTGAAACGTTCTCGGAGCGGAGGCTGCGTGCGGCTGTCTGCGACCCGCGGCCGGCATTTGTGGTACTCGGCTGGCTACCTACCACACTCACGGTGAAAATCTGCCTGCAAGCACCTAGTGGTGTGTTCCACCGGTCTTGCTTCAGAGCCAGTTCCATTCCAGGCTAGGTGTGTTTACCACTTCGATCAATATTAAGCGAGCTGTGGTCATCTAGCCCGTCACCTATAAAAAAAACTACCACCGTCGGTGGTCCACGCGGCGCGGAGGCGGCAATGACGGGCGCAGCGCCTTCCTCCACGTCCGGGTTCAGCCTCGCAGCTGCAGGCGGGCCGTCATGCCGCCCAGCATGCTCGTCGCTCGTGTATCCGGGCGCCGCTAACCCGCCTTTGTTCCTTGCGCAGTACACGAAGATCTACGAGATCCGGGATGGACGCGGGGACGTGCGGGCCGTGGTGCAGTCCGGCAACTTCTTCCAGCAAGTCAGGATCGAAAAGTGCCAGTGAGTACTCACATTCTACGTTACTCTCCATCGGGAAAGCGTGAGGGGAGGGCTCCCCTCCCCGGGAGCCTGCTCGTTATAGTGAGCGAAGTGAGCAGGAAGGCACTGAGCGCTCGGCCCGTGTTGCAGGTCGCCGGGGCCCGTGACGCACGCCACGGACTTCCTGAGTCCGGAGGACGTGACGTACAACTCGGTGTGGTGCGAGGACAACTTCGCGTCGTTCAGCTTCCTGGTGCTGAGCCTCGACGGCACGCGCCTCGAGACGCTCGCCATGGGGGACGTGTTCCCCGTGTTCTGCGCCACGCGGCTGCGCGGGCTGCGGAAGCGGCGTGCGCTGTAGCACCGCTCCCCGCGCGCCGTGTCGCCTCGCACCGTGCACCTCGCACCGTGCACCTCGCACCGTGCACCTCGCACCGTGCACCTCGCACCGTGCACCTCGCACCGTGCACCTCGCACCGTGCACCTCGCAGCGTGCACCTCGCAGCGTGCACCTC
Source organism: Biston stratarius (assembly GCA_950106695.1). NCBI lineage: Eukaryota > Metazoa > Arthropoda > Insecta > Lepidoptera > Geometridae > Biston > Biston stratarius. Next base: position 77,027 of record OX467107.1, on the reverse strand, counting down.
GCACCGTGCACCTCGCACCGTGCACCTCGCACCGTGCACCTCGCAGCGTGCACCTCGCACCGTGCACCTCGCACCGTGCACCTCGCACCGTGCACCTCGCACCGTGCACCTCGCAGCGTGCACCTCGCACCGTGCACCTCGCAGCGTGCACCTCGCACCGTGCACCTCGCACCGTGCACCTCGCACCGTGCACCTCGCAGCGTGCACCTCGCACCGTGCACCTCGCACCGTGCACCTCGCACCGTGCACCTCGCACCGTGCACCTCGCACCGTGCACCTCGCACCGTGCACCTCGCACCGTGCACCTCGCAGCGTGCACCTCGCAGCGTGCACGAGTGGAAGTTCCGCGAGCCGCGAGGCTGCCGTACTCACCACGATGCATCATTATGGAATAGAAAATAAGAAACGTGGCGCGGGCGCCGCTTACTATTAGTATGCTTCAGTATTATAAAATAAACGAGCGTGTGATTCAATGATTTTTCTATTCTTTAGCGGAAAATTAAAACATGAACACAAAAACTATCCACAAATTACATCCTAACATATTATTATAGACTACTGGCCTAGAGGAACTAATACATTCAAATAAAATAAACTAATCTAAAAGGTCGCTATCAACGGGAAGAGTTCCCGAACCGCCCCGTCCCGGCCCCGTCCCGGCCCCGTCCAGGCCCCGTCGCCGCGTTCTAGAGCGATACTCGCACGTTGGGCGACATAAAGGCCAGCGTTTTGTTCCCGTGTGGCGTCGACCAGACGAGATGACAAGTCTTTGAATACTTTTTTGCTCCCGGCCCCCACGGTCTCCAAGTTTCAACCCCAAAAGGCTCAAATATGTCCAGGGTACTATACTTGCGCCTTTTGAGGTCTTCTGCAAATTGTGCAGCCGCGCCAGCCTCGATCTGCGCCCGGCCCGGCCGAGACTGGCGGGTCGCGGAGCCCTACCTGCGCTCTTTGCGCGGTGACCGAGCCGGTCGACGGCCACGCCACATCGGCAGCGGCGTGGAGCGCCGCACGGCGTGCATTCTTATATTTTATTTCGCGAGAGGGCGGCTGCCGGACGAGCGGCGCGTCTGCGGCGCACTAGGGTGGGATTATTTTTTTAAATAACGCAACAGTTTATTTATTTTTACACAAGGATATAATTTTATTTCAGACGACAAACTCCGTCAAATCATCGAACATCGTGAGGCTCGTTCTGTCCCTCTGTTCCTCCTCGACCAGTCTCCCGAGTGATTCCTTGCGAATACTTTTGGCCCCGGAATCCACGGGCCGGGCGAGAGCCGAGCTGCGGGCGTGGTTGCTGGACGCTGGATGCTGGACTTGGATGCAGGATGTTGGACGCTGGACACTGGACGCTGGATGCTGGATGCTAGATGCTAGATGCTGAATGTTGGGTGTTGGATGCCGGGAACCTCGCTACTTTGAGGATTATTGAAAATTAAGAGATTAAGTTTTTTGCATATTATTACATCGACGCGACGAGCTCGTGGTGGAACTATCACCGCCTCTCACGGCTCAAACATGAAAGTACGTCAGGAGGTAGTAGTTGACTCGTATCGGACGGACGGACTAAGATAGACAGCGAAGTCTCAGTAATAGGGTCCCGTCTTTACCCTTAGGGTATGGAACCCTAAAAAAAACCAAAGAAATATATAGCAAACGCTTTATTGAATCACATCTGTGGCGTCGACGGCGCCACAAGCCACGAGGGGCTACAGCCGGTTACACTTGAACCGGCACGCGCAGCCCACGGCCACGGGGAAGGTCTCGTAGACCAGCTCGTCCCGGCGCGGCTCGTACACGTACAGCGACACGGCGCCGTACTTGACCACGCAGCGCGCCTCCGTGCTCTCCAAGTCGCCTATCACGCTGCCGAAGCACGCCCGCCGCGGCTCGTTGGACCTGCGCACACTGCCACGTGACCGGCCGCCCCCCGCCCCCCGCCCCCAGCCCCGCCCCGGGTCCACGCATGCCGTATACTCACACGCACTCCGTCCATTTCACCTTCTGCTCGAAGTGCGGCAGCTGCACGATGTGGTGCGTGGAGGAGTCGTGCGTCTGGATCCTGTAGGGGCGCACCACCTGCGGGGGAACGCGGCGGGTCAGAGCGGGTGCGCTCGGCGGCCGCGGGCGGCGAGAGTGCAGCAGGCAGTACCGTGGTGCGCTGGAGGCAGTTGTCGTCGTCGCCGCTGGTGTTGGTGTAGCCGTCGGCGAGCGCGTTCTGCTGCGCCGCCACCACATCCTGCGGCGCCGCCACCAGATCCTGCGGCATACGTCGACATTATCGCTCGGTTCCCGCGCGGGCCGCACACTTCTCGACAACACGAGACTTGCGTAGAAAAAAGGTGAAGCTAGAAATTATATCATTTTTTTTAACAGGCTCGCGTTTGACCGCCGCCTCCTCACCACCTGGTGTCGAGCGGAGACGCGCTCTGCGGCGGAGCACGCTCGCCTGCAAGAAACCGATTCACTTGCGACTCGAAGACACCCAGGTTGTATCTATCGGGGCACACCCACTCGGGTAGCGAATTCCATCGTTTAGCGATCTCGCTTAAGATGCGCGAACTACACGCACACGAAGATCTCGAAGCAGTAGAGTGCGCCAGATGCCGCGCGACCACGCCCCGCGCCCCGGCCGCGATGTGCTCCTTCATGACTAACGCGGGTCGTGGCGGGCGATAGATGTCGCGTCACATCGTCGGAGACAGAGAGTGTAACGGGCGTCCTGGCCGTCCAGCGCCTTATCTAGCCTCCCGCCGACGACGACGACTCGCCCGCCGAGCTAGGGAGCTGGGGAGGGAGGGCGTCACCCAGTTGTTGGAAACCGCGCGGCTCATGTTGCGCAGCTGCGCGTCGTACTCCGGCGTCGCGAGCAGCAAGCACACGAGCGGGTCCGCGCACTCGCGCGCCTCCGCCCCCGCCGCCGCCGCGGTACCGACGCGTGAAGCCGCCGCCATCTGTCGGACGGACACACGACTACATTTACGAAACTTAAAATCGACGTCGAAATTAAATTACAACGTTTTATTGATTACAAGATCACGAGTCATGTTCCAGTTAATGTTAGAAATAACGGGAGTCGTACTCACCAGCGCGAACGCGAAGAAGGTGCGCGTCATATCCGGTGCTGCGGTGCTGCGGTGCTGCGGTGCTGCGGTGCTGCGGTGCTGGAGTGTCGAACGCGGCGCGCACTCCGAGTGGTGATGTATTATAATGACGCCCCAGGAGGACTATGAATTATAATATCGGTACCCGGTAGCGCGGGCTCGCGGCCAAGTGTCCGCCGCGGCGCGCTGCGCTCCTATAAGTAGCGCGCGGCGCGTTCCCTCCGCGAGCGCGCCGGCACCGACGCCTGCATTTTCCTGTTTTTGCTAATTACCGGAGGACGGCACCGCGGCGTCCTGCGCGGTGACGTCACCGAATAACTTAGATAAACGTTCAAAGGCAATTCACTGAGTTGTCCGTATATTCTATTATATTTAAAAAAATATACAAGTAATATGTAAAGTTAACACAGTTTGAATGACTCCCGCGTCGCGCCGAGACGCGGGGCGCGGGGCGCGGGATACGGACGAGGCGCTGCGTCGCGGGCGAGGCGCGGGGCGCGGGATGCGGGCGAGGAGCTACGTCGCGGGCGAGGCGCGGGGCGCGGGATGCGGGCGAAGCGCTGCGTCGCGGGCGAGGCGCGGGGCGCTGGAAGCGGGCGAGGCGCTGCGTCGCGGGCGAGGCACGGGGCGCGGGATGCGGGCGAGGCGCTGCGTCGCGGGCGAGGCGCTGCGTCGCGGGCGAGGTGCGGGGCGCGGGATGCGGGCGAGGCGCTGCATCGCGGGCGAGGCGCTGCGTCACGGGCGAGGCGCTGCGTATACTTCGTAATTTAACTAAGTGCATATTCGGCTCGGATCACTCGAAACAATCAAAGACAACAGCAGGACAGCGTATCATTATTCTGTTGTATGTCGTACACATGTGTTTTGACTATTATATTGTTTTTATTTTGTTACCTTCGGGTCGTAGAGTTCTGACATTACCGTATGTTGAATTTGACGAAGTACATTCGGTTGTTAACATTGGCGTTTCATTACACCATGAGGTAAATATAGCACGTGGCGTAGTGCCCCAGCCGCGCATCCTCGACCACGAGGCTAAACGTACGGGTTATTTGCTTGCTATGTAAGAAGCCGGAGCCACCGTATAGCTACCGTAGGTAGGTGCACGGATGAACAAAACTATGGCGTGAAAGTTATGCAGGCATATGTACACACACACAACTTCCCAATAATCCATCAATCCAACGCAAATCTCCCCACAATAAGTCAATTCAACACTGCTTCCCCCACAATCACTCAATTCAACACGGCTCTCCCCACAATCACTCAATTCAACACGACTCTCCCCACAATCACTCAATTCAACACGACTCTCCCCACAATCACTCAATTCAACACGACTCTCCCCACAATTACTCAATTCAACACGGCTCTCCCCACAATCACTCAATTCAACACTACTCTCCCCACAATCACTCAATTCAACACGACTTTCCCCACAATCACTCAATTCAACACTACTTTCCCCATAACCACTCAATTCAACACTACTTTCCCCATAACCACTCAATTCAACACTACTTTCCCCATAACCACTCAATTCAACACAACTCACAACTTGTAATTGTACTTGTACTTGTAATTGTAATTGTAATTGTAGGTAGGTAGGTAGGTAAGTAGGTAGGTAGGTAGGTATATATATATTGATATGTATGATGGGTGTTTATCAGTGATTGAACAGTGGAGAGTCGGTGCTATTGGTGTACTCCTTCTCTCCACCGCTTTGGTGTATTTTGATATTAGTTGTGAGTTGTGTTGAATTGAGTGGTTATGGGGAAAGTAGTGTTGAATTGAGTGATTGTGGGGAAAGTCGTGTTGAATTGAGTGATTGTGGGGAGAGTAGTGTTGAATTGAGTAATTGTGGGGAGAGCCGTGTTGAATTGAGTAATTGTGGGGAGAGTCGTGTTGAATTGAGTGATTGTGGGGAGAGTCGTGTTGAATTGAGTGATTGTGGGGAGGGTCGTGTTGAATTGAGTGATTGTGGGGAGAGCCGTGTTGAATTGAGTGAATGTGGGGGAAGCAGTGTTGAATTGACTTATTGTGGGGAGATTTGCGTTGGATTGATGGATTATTAGAAAGTTGTGTGTGTGTACATATGCCTGCATAACTTTCACGCCATAGTTTTGTTCATCCGTGCATACCACACAAATACACACAGTAGTACAAGGTAGGTAGGTAGGTAGGTAGGTAGGTAGGTAGGTAGGTAGGTAGGTAGGTAGGTAGGTAGGTAGGTAGGTAGGTAGGTATATATATTTATATGTATGTTGGGTGTTTATCAGTGATTGAACAGTGGAGAGTCGGTGCTATTGGTGTACTCCTTCTCTCCACCGCTTTGGTGTATTTTGATATTAGTTGTGAGTTGTGTTGAATTGAGTGGTTATGGGGAAAGTAGTGTTGAATTGAGTGGTTATGGGCAAAGTAGTGTTGAATTGAGTGGTTATGGGGAAAGTAGTGTTGAATTGAGTGATTGTGGGGAAAGTCGTGTTGAATTCGGTATGTAAAGAAAAAAAATACTTTGCTGATTCCAAAACCATTTCGAAATATTACATTCCTGTACATTATTTTGACGTTTAAAACTCTCTAAACTATGAGATGGGGTATATTTCAATAAAATACACAAGATAAACTTGACTTTCAATGAGTCCCATAATGACGTCATGTAGTTCGCTGTGCAAAAGCAATGGCGAACCTAAACAAAAACTGTCAATGTCAAGTCAACGCAGCGTTGGATTTTGTACTATAATTACAGTATTTGTACAACTATTTCATGCTCCGTACTAGATACTATCCATATCTAAGGATAGTACGGAAAAATACTATAATTTCGTTACTTCATTTATAAAATACCAAAATAGGTAAATATAACACCCGTGCATTGCCAAATCACGTAAAAAAAAAGTTCATTGGGTTTGTCCTTTTTCTTTTTGGCATCATACTCTGTGCATTCTATCAGTTCTAATGTTTCTGTAAAACAGCTGTAATTAGATCCATATATTTTTTTAAATCTTAATAGATTTGCCAGCGGCGTAATAGCGTAATAATCCATACAAAAAAGTAATAGATTAGCAACATTAAGAAGCTTTGATAAACAAAATTCTTTATTTCATGTCAGTTGTCAAAGTCAATCAAATGTGTCAAAATATTATTTTTTGTTTTACATGGCAAAGGCCTACTAGGGATATTCAGTCAACCTTATGACGTCATCGCTATCGAAAGTTTGAAAACGTATTATAAATCAACTACCGCATAAAAAGCCAAAATATTCAAATTAGTTTCATGAAATTAAGTTTACTATCAGAAAAAAATATAAAATAAATACCAAAAAAAAACTTTACATACCGAATTGAGTGATTGTGGGGAGAGTCGTGTTGAATTGAGTGATTGTGGGGAGAGTCGTGTTGAATTGAGTGATTGTGGGGAGAGTCGTGTTGAATTGAGTGATTGTGGGGAGAGCCGTGTTGAATTGAGTGATTATTGGGAAGTTGTGTGTGTGTACATATGCCTGCATAACTTTCACGCCATAGTTTGTTCATCCGTGCATACCACACAAATACACACAGTAGTACATATACGTATTTACAGGATTTGTAGCTAATTATATCATTTGTACTGTCAATCATTTCTAGTCATTGTTCATCCATTTATCTATAAATCTATAATGCAGTTGTGTGTCCTTAGCAATTATTGGATGTTATATTTTTTTTTTTTTTTATTATATTTACAAATTAAAATGCAAACCTAAAGGCAAATTTTATGATACGTATTATCTATATACAGAATAAATTTTCAGATCAGGTGAATGATAGCGATTCCCGGGCAAGCAATTGCAGCCTTGTACTGCAATTCGGTATGTAAAGTTTTTTTTTGGTATTTATTTTATATTTTTTTCTGATAGTAAACTTTATTTCATGAAACTAATTTGAATATTTTGGCTTTTTATGCGGTAGTTGATTTTTAATACGTTTTCAAACTTTCGATAGCGATGACGTCATAAGGTTGACTGAATATCCCTAGTAGGCCTTTGCCATGTAAAACAAAAAATAATATTTTGACACATTTGATTGACTTTGACAACTGACATGAAGTAAAGAATTTTGTTTATCAAAGCTTCTTAATGTTGCTAATCTATTACTTTTTTGTATGGATTATTACGCTATTACGCCGCTGGCAAATCTATTAAGATTTAAAAAAATATATGGATCTATTACAGCTGTTTTACAGAAACATTAGAACTGACAGAATGCACAGAGTATAATGCCAAAAAGAAAAAGGACAAACCCAATGAACTTTTTTTTACGTGATTTGGCAATGCACGGGTGTTATATTTACCTAATTTGGTATTTTATAAATGAAGTAACGAAATTATAGTATTTTTCCTTATATATCCTTAGATATGGATAGTATCTAGTACGGAGCATGAAATAGTTGTACAAATACTGTAATTATAGTAAAAAATCCAACGCTGCGTTGACTTGACATTGACAGTTTTTGTTTAGGTTCGCCATTGCTTTTGCACAGCGAACTACATGACGTCATTATGGGACTCATTGAAAGTCAAGTTTATCTTGTGTATTTTATTAAAATATACCCCATCTCATAGTTTAGAGAGTTTTAAACGTCAAAATAATGTACAGGAATGTAATATTTCGAAATGGTTTTGGTGATTCCAAAGTATTTTTTTTCTTTACATACCGAATTGCTTGCCGGTAAGCAACCGCAGCGCAAGCGCCCGACGGCCAGTAGCCACGGCGCAAGCGCTTGCCGGCAAGCAACCGCGGCGCAAGCGCCTGACGGCCAGCAGCCATGGCGCAAGCGCTTGCCGGCAAGCAAACGCGGCGCAAGCGCCTGACGGCCAGCAGCCACGGCGCAAGCGCTTGCCGGCAAGCAACCGCGGCGCGAGCGTCCGCCGGCAAGATTCCGCAGGGCAAGCATTTGCCAGCAGTAAATTACCGCGCGAGCAGTTCGCCGCTGTGCCGCCATCAAGCAAGCACTTGCGCTGCACATCAAACGGAGACAAGAAATAATGTGCAACAAAATACAAAGAACAACAACTACAATTACAACACAATACAAGTACAATTACAATGATTACAATTAATATTATATTCTAAGCTTATTAATATCTTATTATTATATTACACAGAGAAACGAATTAAATGCAAGAATTAAAGATGAATTGTATTGAAAAAGCAAGTGAATGCTAGCAATTCCCGGGCAAGCAATCGCGCCACAATCGCTTGCCGGCAAGCAACCGCAGCGCAAGTGCCTGCCGGCAAGCAGCTACAGCGCAAACGCTTGCCGGCAAGCAGCCATAGCGTAAAAGCTTGCCGGCAAGCAGCCGCGGCGCAAGCGCTCGCCGGCAAGCGCTCGCGCCGCGGGAGCGGCAAGCAGCAATCAATCACCGAAATAAATACCTACATTTAATCGCCCAAACAGAGACAATAAACAATATGCATCAATACATTTAAAAAAGAGAGACAATTGTGAAGCATTCCAAATGTTAATATTATATTTTAAACTTAAGAGTTACCTTATTATTTTAATTTTATATATACCGGCTTGTTTTTATATATATATTTTTTTTTTTTTTTCCCCCAGTTGAAAGTTCACTTGTTGATCGAGGGTTCATAGGTAGGTAGGTAGGTAGGTAGGTAGGTAGGTAGGTAGGTAGGTAGGTAGGTAGGTAGGTAGGTAGGTAGGTAGGTAGGTAGGTAGGTAGGTAGGTAGGTAGGTAGGTAGGTAGGTAGGTAGGTAGGTAGGTAGGTAGGTAGGTAGGTAGGTAGGTAGGTAGGTAGGTAGGTAGGTAGGTAGGTAGGTAGGTAGGTAGGTAGGTAGGTAGGTAGGTAGGTAGGTAGGTAGGTAGGTAGGTAGGTAGGTAGGTAGGTAGGTAGGTAGGTAGGTAGGTAGGTAGGTAGGTAGGTAGGTAGGTAGGTAGGTAGGTAGGTAGGTAGGTAGGTAGGTAGGTAGGTAGGTAGGTAGGTAGGTAGGTAGGTAGGTAGGTAGGTAGGTAGGTAGGTAGGTAGGTAGGTAGGTAGGTAGGTAGGTAGGTAGGTAGGTAGGTAGGTAGGTAGGTAGGTAGGTAGGTAGGTAGGTAGGTAGGTAGGTAGGTAGGTAGGTAGGTAGGTAGGTAGGTAGGTAGGTAGGTAGGTAGGTAGGTAGGTAGGTAGGTAGGTAGGTAGGTAGGTAGGTAGGTAGGTAGGTAGGTAGGTAGGTAGGTAGGTAGGTAGGTAGGTAGGTAGGTAGGTAGGTAGGTAGGTAGGTAGGTAGGTAGGTAGGTAGGTAGGTAGGTAGGTAGGTAGGTAGGTAGGTAGGTAGGTAGGTAGGTAGGTAGGTAGGTAGGTAGGTAGGTAGGTAGGTAGGTAGGTAGGTAGGTAGGTAGGTAGGTAGGTAGGTAGGTAGGTAGGTAGGTAGGTAGGTAGGTAGGTAGGTAGGTAGGTAGGTAGGTAGGTAGGTAGGTAGGTAGGTAGGTAGGTAGGTAGGTAGGTAGGTAGGTAGGTAGGTAGGTAGGTAGGTAGGTAGGTAGGTAGGTAGGTAGGTAGGTAGGTAGGTAGGTAGGTAGGTAGGTAGGTAGGTAGGTAGGTAGGTAGGTAGGTAGGTAGGTAGGTAGGTAGGTAGGTAGGTAGGTAGGTAGGTAGGTAGGTAGGTAGGTAGGTAGGTAGGTAGGTAGGTAGGTAGGTAGGTAGGTAGGTAGGTAGGTAGGTAGGTAGGTAGGTAGGTAGGTAGGTAGGTAGGTAGGTAGGTAGGTAGGTAGGTAGGTAGGTAGGTAGGTAGGTAGGTAGGTAGGTAGGTAGGTAGGTAGGTAGGTAGGTAGGTAGGTAGGTAGGTAGGTAGGTAGGTAGGTAGGTAGGTAGGTAGGTAGGTAGGTAGGTAGGTAGGTAGGTAGGTAGGTAGGTAGGTAGGTAGGTAGGTAGGTAGGTAGGTAGGTAGGTAGGTAGGTAGGTAGGTAGGTAGGTAGGTAGGTAGGTAGGTAGGTAGGTAGGTAGGTAGGTAGGTAGGTAGGTAGGTAGGTAGGTAGGTAGGTAGGTAGGTAGGTAGGTAGGTAGGTAGGTAGGTAGGTAGGTAGGTAGGTAGGTAGGTAGGTAGGTAGGTAGGTAGGTAGGTAGGTAGGTAGGTAGGTAGGTAGGTAGGTAGGTAGGTAGGTAGGTAGGTAGGTAGGTAGGTAGGTAGGTAGGTAGGTAGGTAGGTAGGTAGGTAGGTAGGTAGGTAGGTAGGTAGGTAGGTAGGTAGGTAGGTAGGTAGGTAGGTAGGTAGGTAGGTAGGTAGGTAGGTAGGTAGGTAGGTAGGTAGGTAGGTAGGTAGGTAGGTAGGTAGGTAGGTAGGTAGGTAGGTAGGTAGGTAGGTAGGTAGGTAGGTAGGTAGGTAGGTAGGTAGGTAGGTAGGTAGGTAGGTAGGTAGGTAGGTAGGTAGGTAGGTAGGTAGGTAGGTAGGTAGGTAGGTAGGTAGGTAGGTAGGTAGGTAGGTAGGTAGGTAGGTAGGTAGGTAGGTAGGTAGGTAGGTAGGTAGGTAGGTAGGTAGGTAGGTAGGTAGGTAGGTAGGTAGGTAGGTAGGTAGGTAGGTAGGTAGGTAGGTAGGTAGGTAGGTAGGTAGGTAGGTAGGTAGGTAGGTAGGTAGGTAGGTAGGTAGGTAGGTAGGTAGGTAGGTAGGTAGGTAGGTAGGTAGGTAGGTAGGTAGGTAGGTAGGTAGGTAGGTAGGTAGGTAGGTAGGTAGGTAGGTAGGTAGGTAGGTAGGTAGGTAGGTAGGTAGGTAGGTAGGTAGGTAGGTAGGTAGGTAGGTAGGTAGGTAGGTAGGTAGGTAGGTAGGTAGGTAGGTAGGTAGGTAGGTAGGTAGGTAGGTAGGTAGGTAGGTAGGTAGGTAGGTAGGTAGGTAGGTAGGTAGGTAGGTAGGTAGGTAGGTAGGTAGGTAGGTAGGTAGGTAGGTAGGTAGGTAGGTAGGTAGGTAGGTAGGTAGGTAGGTAGGTAGGTAGGTAGGTAGGTAGGTAGGTAGGTAGGTAGGTAGGTAGGTAGGTAGGTAGGTAGGTAGGTAGGTAGGTAGGTAGGTAGGTAGGTAGGTAGGTAGGTAGGTAGGTAGGTAGGTAGGTAGGTAGGTAGGTAGGTAGGTAGGTAGGTAGGTAGGTAGGTAGGTAGGTAGGTAGGTAGGTAGGTAGGTAGGTAGGTAGGTAGGTAGGTAGGTAGGTAGGTAGGTAGGTAGGTAGGTAGGTAGGTAGGTAGGTAGGTAGGTAGGTAGGTAGGTAGGTAGGTAGGTAGGTAGGTAGGTAGGTAGGTAGGTAGGTAGGTAGGTAGGTAGGTAGGTAGGTAGGTAGGTAGGTAGGTAGGTAGGTAGGTAGGTAGGTAGGTAGGTAGGTAGGTAGGTAGGTAGGTAGGTAGGTAGGTAGGTAGGTAGGTAGGTAGGTAGGTAGGTAGGTAGGTAGGTAGGTAGGTAGGTAGGTAGGTAGGTAGGTAGGTAGGTAGGTAGGTAGGTAGGTAGGTAGGTAGGTAGGTAGGTAGGTAGGTAGGTAGGTAGGTAGGTAGGTAGGTAGGTAGGTAGGTAGGTAGGTAGGTAGGTAGGTAGGTAGGTAGGTAGGTAGGTAGGTAGGTAGGTAGGTAGGTAGGTAGGTAGGTAGGTAGGTAGGTAGGTAGGTAGGTAGGTAGGTAGGTAGGTAGGTAGGTAGGTAGGTAGGTAGGTAGGTAGGTAGGTAGGTAGGTAGGTAGGTAGGTAGGTAGGTAGGTAGGTAGGTAGGTAGGTAGGTAGGTAGGTAGGTAGGTAGGTAGGTAGGTAGGTAGGTAGGTAGGTAGGTAGGTAGGTAGGTAGGTAGGTAGGTAGGTAGGTAGGTAGGTAGGTAGGTAGGTAGGTAGGTAGGTAGGTAGGTAGGTAGGTAGGTAGGTAGGTAGGTAGGTAGGTAGGTAGGTAGGTAGGTAGGTAGGTAGGTAGGTAGGTAGGTAGGTAGGTAGGTAGGTAGGTAGGTAGGTAGGTAGGTAGGTAGGTAGGTAGGTAGGTAGGTAGGTAGGTAGGTAGGTAGGTAGGTAGGTAGGTAGGTAGGTAGGTAGGTAGGTAGGTAGGTAGGTAGGTAGGTAGGTAGGTAGGTAGGTAGGTAGGTAGGTAGGTAGGTAGGTAGGTAGGTAGGTAGGTAGGTAGGTAGGTAGGTAGGTAGGTAGGTAGGTAGGTAGGTAGGTAGGTAGGTAGGTAGGTAGGTAGGTAGGTAGGTAGGTAGGTAGGTAGGTAGGTAGGTAGGTAGGTAGGTAGGTAGGTAGGTAGGTAGGTAGGTAGGTAGGTAGGTAGGTAGGTAGGTAGGTAGGTAGGTAGGTAGGTAGGTAGGTAGGTAGGTAGGTAGGTAGGTAGGTAGGTAGGTAGGTAGGTAGGTAGGTAGGTAGGTAGGTAGGTAGGTAGGTAGGTAGGTAGGTAGGTAGGTAGGTAGGTAGGTAGGTAGGTAGGTAGGTAGGTAGGTAGGTAGGTAGGTAGGTAGGTAGGTAGGTAGGTAGGTAGGTAGGTAGGTAGGTAGGTAGGTAGGTAGGTAGGTAGGTAGGTAGGTAGGTAGGTAGGTAGGTAGGTAGGTAGGTAGGTAGGTAGGTAGGTAGGTAGGTAGGTAGGTAGGTAGGTAGGTAGGTAGGTAGGTAGGTAGGTAGGTAGGTAGGTAGGTAGGTAGGTAGGTAGGTAGGTAGGTAGGTAGGTAGGTAGGTAGGTAGGTAGGTAGGTAGGTAGGTAGGTAGGTAGGTAGGTAGGTAGGTAGGTAGGTAGGTAGGTAGGTAGGTAGGTAGGTAGGTAGGTAGGTAGGTAGGTAGGTAGGTAGGTAGGTAGGTAGGTAGGTAGGTAGGTAGGTAGGTAGGTAGGTAGGTAGGTAGGTAGGTAGGTAGGTAGGTAGGTAGGTAGGTAGGTAGGTAGGTAGGTAGGTAGGTAGGTAGGTAGGTAGGTAGGTAGGTAGGTAGGTAGGTAGGTAGGTAGGTAGGTAGGTAGGTAGGTAGGTAGGTAGGTAGGTAGGTAGGTAGGTAGGTAGGTAGGTAGGTAGGTAGGTAGGTAGGTAGGTAGGTAGGTAGGTAGGTAGGTAGGTAGGTAGGTAGGTAGGTAGGTAGGTAGGTAGGTAGGTAGGTAGGTAGGTAGGTAGGTAGGTAGGTAGGTAGGTAGGTAGGTAGGTAGGTAGGTAGGTAGGTAGGTAGGTAGGTAGGTAGGTAGGTAGGTAGGTAGGTAGGTAGGTAGGTAGGTAGGTAGGTAGGTAGGTAGGTAGGTAGGTAGGTAGGTAGGTAGGTAGGTAGGTAGGTAGGTAGGTAGGTAGGTAGGTAGGTAGGTAGGTAGGTAGGTAGGTAGGTAGGTAGGTAGGTAGGTAGGTAGGTAGGTAGGTAGGTAGGTAGGTAGGTAGGTAGGTAGGTAGGTAGGTAGGTAGGTAGGTAGGTAGGTAGGTAGGTAGGTAGGTAGGTAGGTAGGTAGGTAGGTAGGTAGGTAGGTAGGTAGGTAGGTAGGTAGGTAGGTAGGTAGGTAGGTAGGTAGGTAGGTAGGTAGGTAGGTAGGTAGGTAGGTAGGTAGGTAGGTAGGTAGGTAGGTAGGTAGGTAGGTAGGTAGGTAGGTAGGTAGGTAGGTAGGTAGGTAGGTAGGTAGGTAGGTAGGTAGGTAGGTAGGTAGGTAGGTAGGTAGGTAGGTAGGTAGGTAGGTAGGTAGGTAGGTAGGTAGGTAGGTAGGTAGGTAGGTAGGTAGGTAGGTAGGTAGGTAGGTAGGTAGGTAGGTAGGTAGGTAGGTAGGTAGGTAGGTAGGTAGGTAGGTAGGTAGGTAGGTAGGTAGGTAGGTAGGTAGGTAGGTAGGTAGGTAGGTAGGTAGGTAGGTAGGTAGGTAGGTAGGTAGGTAGGTAGGTAGGTAGGTAGGTAGGTAGGTAGGTAGGTAGGTAGGTAGGTAGGTAGGTAGGTAGGTAGGTAGGTAGGTAGGTAGGTAGGTAGGTAGGTAGGTAGGTAGGTAGGTAGGTAGGTAGGTAGGTAGGTAGGTAGGTAGGTAGGTAGGTAGGTAGGTAGGTAGGTAGGTAGGTAGGTAGGTAGGTAGGTAGGTAGGTAGGTAGGTAGGTAGGTAGGTAGGTAGGTAGGTAGGTAGGTAGGTAGGTAGGTAGGTAGGTAGGTAGGTAGGTAGGTAGGTAGGTAGGTAGGTAGGTAGGTAGGTAGGTAGGTAGGTAGGTAGGTAGGTAGGTAGGTAGGTAGGTAGGTAGGTAGGTAGGTAGGTAGGTAGGTAGGTAGGTAGGTAGGTAGGTAGGTAGGTAGGTAGGTAGGTAGGTAGGTAGGTAGGTAGGTAGGTAGGTAGGTAGGTAGGTAGGTAGGTAGGTAGGTAGGTAGGTAGGTAGGTAGGTAGGTAGGTAGGTAGGTAGGTAGGTAGGTAGGTAGGTAGGTAGGTAGGTAGGTAGGTAGGTAGGTAGGTAGGTAGGTAGGTAGGTAGGTAGGTAGGTAGGTAGGTAGGTAGGTAGGTAGGTAGGTAGGTAGGTAGGTAGGTAGGTAGGTAGGTAGGTAGGTAGGTAGGTAGGTAGGTAGGTAGGTAGGTAGGTAGGTAGGTAGGTAGGTTAGGTTAGGTTAGGTTAGGTTAGGTTAGGTTAGGTTAGGTTTTTTTTTTTTTTTTTTTTTTTTTTTTTTTTTTTTTTTTTTTTTTTTTTTTGGCTCCTGTTCCCCGAATATTCTTTCAGGATTTTATGGCTTTTTTTATATTTGCTTATTTTATATACATTATTCATTAGGCCTAATTATCGTTTATACATATCTGGGCCCATCTTCTTCGCTATATAGTTCTAAACATACTTTAATATATTTTCTTGCTTTGTACTATGGATACAAATACTATGGATACTATAGCTTACTCTTGTCTGCTATCTTATCTTTATCTTACATCTTATTTACTTACTTTTTAATATGTTTACTGTATCTTATCTATTTAAATTGTTTATCTTATTTAATTTATTTGCTAATATTATATATATCAATATATAACTTAACAAAGTTTATGTATCTGGATTTTTATTTCTATTATTTACTGTTTTACATATTTGGATACAGTATTCTATAAAGATTGAGCGACTATCTTTATTTGTAATTAGCTGACATAAGTTGTTCTTGTCTAATGTAACATTCAATTTTTGCTCTATATTATATCTTAATGTTGCGTGAACTGGACAGTCTATTAGCAAGTGAGGCACATCCTCTACAGTGCCTGGCTCGCAAATGCATGATGGACTCTCCCTGCACTTGAACCGGTTCAAGTACTGAGAGAATCCACCATGCCCTGTAAGCATTTGGGTGAGTTTGCCATACGGTCTGGCTTTTATTGCAAAGCTGTAGGCGATTCTTGCGTCGGGGAGGAACAGTTTGGTGACAGATGCGGTGTCCCCGGCCATGTATCTGTCATTCCATTCTATCAAGGATGTCTGGCGGATCATTCTCTTCACATAGGACACGGGGCACTTATCATAATCCGGTTTCCTCTTCGACGCAAGAGCCGCCTCTTTGGCCAGTTCATCGGCCCGCTCATTGCCAGGGAGTCCAGCATGCGCCTTTACCCAGTACAAAGATACATCTTTGCCCTGGGCAAAGGCCCTCCGCAGATTCTCCCTGGTTTCTACGGCTAGGGGGTGAAGGGATCTATGGTCTACGACAGTCTCCAACGCGGCTCTCGAGTCGCTGTATAGACCATAGCTCACCTCGCCCCGTTTGAGAATTTCACCCGTGGCTTTACATATGGCTAGGAGTTCCGCCTGGTAGACAGTGCAGTACGCGGACAGAGCGAGCTTGAGGTTTCGGGTCTCAGCCTCGCCATCCCAAAAGGACAGCGCGGCTCCGACCTTCCCCTCCAGCTTACTGCCGTCGGTGAATATCCGCACCTGCTGCACGTTGTGCCTGTCCACAAGGCTTTGGTCCACCAGTCGGGTTATTTCCAAGGCCATATGCTCCGCCGGGTGAGGAGCTTCTGCAAACCTTATGGGTTGTTCGGTCTCTCTATCTCCTAGTTCCGGTGGGGGCGACCCTCTCTTTGCCTCATACAGAGCAACTGCTTCCTGTATTCTGAGGTCGAGAGGTAGTATCCCCGCCAGAGCTAGCGCCGAGTGTAAGGAGACGGTCCGATACGATTTGCAGAGCTTCTGGGCGAAACCTCTTTGAACCGCGTTGAGCGATTTGCGAACCCCCAATTTACGCGTTGCAGGTGCCCACGCTGCCGACGCATACATGATAATAGGCTCTATAGTGGCTACATATATCGAGTGAATTACCTCCGTGTGTAGGCCCCAATCGACCTTAGCGGCTTTGGCGAGCTGCTTGTAAATGTCGATAGCTTTCCGACATTGTAGCGTGACGTGCGCGTTAAAAGTCAGCTTATCGTCGATAGTCAGACCCAGGATCTTGACCTCCCGCGACATACCAACGGCCACCCCTCCCATGGTCAGCAGTGGGGCATCGTACTTCAGCTTCTTGGTGAGTACCATTGCGCAAGTTTTGTGCGGCGCAAACTTCAGCTTATTCCGAATACCCCACTGCTGCACATGGGCGAGCGCCGCGTTGGCCTGCCTCGAGACGTCAAGTCCTGTGTCTCCGTCAAACGTCATTACCACGTCGTCAGCGAACGCCTGCACATAGACGCCCATTTCTTGCAGTTCCCGTAGCAGAGGGTCCAAAAGCAGGTTCCACAGGATGGGACCACCAATTGACCCCTGCACACAACCTTTGTTGGTGCTCCTTGTGCATTCCTCCCCGGCGAATCTTACACTGACTTTTCTGCAGTCGAGATAGCTATCGAGTAGCCTCCTGATGTTGACCGGACATTTTTCCTCAGCCAACCTGATTCTTATGATCGGCCACCAAGCGCTATCGAAGGCCCCCTCTATATCCAATGACACTAGGGTTACCAGCTTCTTCAGCTTAATCTTACCCTGGATTCGGTGTATTAGAGTATAGAGGGCGTCCTCGGTGCTTCTTTGGGGCATGAATCCGAATTGGCGAGTACTTATCCTCGGTACTAGGTGCCACTGAATCCTTGCTACTGTCATCTTTTCCAGGATCTTCCCCAAAACCGGCAGGAGGCCTATTGGCCTGTATGCCTTGGGGTTCGTATAGTCGTCCTTGCCCGGTTTTCTCAGGACTACCACGGTCGCCTGCTTCCAGATGTCCGGGAAGTGGCCTATCTCCAGGCACTTGTTGAACAGGGCAAGGGATGCGTCCAGATCCTGGCAGATAGCTCGGCTGCAGATATCTGCTGTGAAGCCATCCGCTCCTGGGGCCTTCTTCGGGTTAAAACTCCCCGCCGCGGTCTTCAGCTCCAGCAGTGTAAACGGTGGGTCATGGGTCTCACCATGCTTCCACTCGTTTACCCGCTTTGCTTCTTCTCTAGCGTAGCGGTGTTCTTCATCGTCAGTTTCCTCCAGGTCTTGTGGGTAGAATGTCTCCGCTAGTAAGATCGCCGACTCCATTGGGTTTAAATGCACACCATCTTTGGTTAGGGTCAAGTCTTCTTGTCTCCTGGTGGTCCTTCTGATGATCCGGTAAATACCGTCCCATACTCCTTCTTTGTCCTGCCTTCTGCAGAACTCCTTCCAACTTTCAATTTGGGCTTTCTTGGCTTGGCACTCATATTCTTCTTTCTTCTTCAGGTACTCAGCTACCACTATTTCTCTGCGGTACGGTGCCGCATTCCTAATCTTGCGCCTGAAGGTAGTGGTAGCTTTCTTCAGCCTTGCGAGCTCATCATTCCACCATGGGACCTTTAGCGTTTCTGTGCTCTTCTTGGTGGGCATGCTGGCCTCACATGCACTCGTTATAACGCTCGTGAATTTTGATATAATATTTTCCAAATCTATTTTAGTTGTAATTTTGAGGATATTTTCCAAATTTAAATTTTGTTCTGATTTTAATTCCAAAAGTTTGGTGTTAAAAAGGTCCCAATTTGCTTTTTTCGTATTGTAGAGCCTCGTAGTCCTCTGTACGTTGAGGCCTCTACTTGCGCGGAGACGTATGTCGAATTGTATAGCGTTGTGGTCCGAGCTCGTCATCTCCTGGTCTACCCTCCAGTTGTCCACTATCTCCAGTAGATCTTTCGTGCAGGCTGTTATGTCGACTATGCTGGTGTACGTCTTACTACCTCTCACGGTATCAAAAGTGGGCGTATCACCTCTATTGAGTACCTGTAGACCAGACTCTTCCAGGGTCCCGGACATCTCGAATCCCCTGTGGTCTTCTGTAGTGCTGCCCCACCAGGTGCTCTTTGCATTACAGTCTCCTCCTATTAGCAGTGCTCTAGGTCCAAGCTCCTCATTAATCTTCTTCAGCTGATCCAAGTATGGCCCTATAGGCTGGTCTGGCTCGAAGTAGAAGGACACCGCCGCGATTTCCCAGGCGCTGCTTCGGATCCTCACGACGACAATGTTATTGGTCGTGAGTTTCGGGCACTGGATGACATCGAGCCCATCATCAAAGACGACAATTGACGCCTTCACAGTCCCATTTCCTATAGCTGCGCACTGGTAGACTCTCGCCCCACGGTAGTCCTTCATCCTCTTCACCCCGCCCACATACGGCTCTTGGATCAATGCGAATGCTATTCTACGCTTGCTGGCTTCGATCATTAGCTCCGTGGTAGCTAGTTCTTTTCTCTGGAGGTTCGCTTGGACTACTGCATATCCTCTGGTGGGGACGCCTGCCCCGGAACGGCTTGTTACCACCTTAGCAGTAGGCGACCTTTGCTCTAGCCAGCGCATCCCATCTCTTACGAACTGGGCACTCCGAGCTGAAGGCGCTATGCTCTGCGTTTTCCATTTTTGCGGCCACGCAGTTGCAACAAGTTGGCGCTACTGCTGCCATGTACTCCGCGCATTGCGCTCTCATGTGCGGGCCGCCGCAATGGCTGCATTTAGGTATCGGTTAGGTTAGGTTAGGTTAGGTTAGGTTAGGTTAGGTTAGGTTAGGTTAGGTTAGGTTAGGTTAGGTTAGGTTAGGTTAGGTTAGGTTAGGTTAGGTTAGGTTTTTTTTTTTTTTTTTTTTTTTTTCCTGTCCCGGCGCGGAGGCCGGGCCCGCGAGCTAGTTCCCTAACATAATCAGGGGTTTCATACGTGTGATTTTTTATTCTCATATTTTTACATTTTCTACTAATTAATTAAAATAATATTACTACTTAGGTCTATTTACATAATTCCTTCTTTTCTACATTAGATACACGTAAATTTTTTATTATTACAATTCATTTTTATCACATTCCTACAATATTTTTCTACTTAATTAGTCACATCACATACCTAAACTAAACATTCTACTTATTTTTATTTACTATTTTAGTACATATTGTCACACAGTATTCTAGCAGCCTTTCATATTTGGCCTTGTCAATTATTAGCTCGCGTATATTTACTTCCGTCACACTGCTTTCGAGCTCTTGTTCGATCTCGTACCTCTCCCTGCCATAGACTGGGCACTCAGTGAGGACATGTAAAGGTGTCTCCACTTTCGTTGGTTCGCAAGTACACGATGGGCTATCCTTTAAACCGAAGCGGTGCAGGTATTGGGAGAACCCACCATGCCCTGTCATAATTTGAGTGACTATACCCCTGGGTTAGGTTAGGTTAGGTTAGGTTAGGTTAGGTTAGGTTAGGTTAGGTTAGGTTAGGTTAGGTTAGGTTAGGTTAGGTTAGGTTAGGTTTCCGTAGGGGCAGGTCCACAATCGATGCCATATCGAGAGTGAGGGCCCTTGCGGAAGGGGCTGTGTCCAAGGGAGAGGTCGTCTTGGCAGTATCGCTCGATATTGCCAATGCCTTCAACACCCTCCCTTGGGACTGCATTAACGAGGCACTGCGGTACCACGGAGTACCCTCCTACCTATGCCGGATCCTCGGCGACTACCTCTCGGATAGGTTCATTGTCTATCCGAAGAGAGAGGAATGGGGCCGGTGGGAGATGTCGTGCGGTGTCCCACAGGGGTCGGTCCTAGGACCTGTCCTGTGGAACATCGGCTACGACTGGGTGCTCCGTGGCGGTAACCTACGGGGCATCGATGTGGTGTGCTACGCTGACGACACTTTGGTGACGGCTCGTGGCCGCACATACAGGGAGGCGTCTGTACTGGCCACAGCGGGCACGGCTCATGTAGTGAGCCGCATAAGGCGTCTGGGGCTTAAGGTGGCTCTGAACAAATCCGAGGCACTGTGTTTTCACGGTCCTCGGAACGCGCCACCTGCCGGAGCCGAACTAGTTGTGAGCGGTGTTCCGATCGGTGTCGGGTCGACGATGAGGTACCTCGGTCTCGTCCTCGACAGCCGATGGAACTTCCAGGAGCACTTCAAGCAACTAGTTCCTAGGCTCACCAGAGCAGCGTCCGCGCTGGGAAGCCTGCTTCCGAATGTGGGAGGGCCGAATGTCGCCTGTCGCCGCCTCTACACAGGAGTCGTGCGATCGATGGCGCTCTATGGGGCCCCTATCTGGGCGGACGCCCTGAGTGCGCATAACGTCAAACTCTTGCGGAGACCGCAGAGGTTTATGGCACTCAGGGTGATAAGAGCATATCGCACGGTCTCGTACGAGGCGGCATGCGCACTGGCCGGTACCACACCGTGGGACCTTGACGCCGAAATGTTGGCTCATTTCTATCGCCAACTGTCAAATGCGCGGTCCAGGGGTGACTTCACTCCCCCTGAGGCGATAAGACGTTGGCGGAGGCTGGGCCGACAGACGGCTATGGACAAGTGGCTGCGTAGGCTCGAAGATCCGAGCGCTGGCCACCGAACAGTGGAGGCTATCCGGCCCATTCTAAAAGAATGGGTGGAGAGGAGGCATGGGGTTCTCTCCTTCAAGCTCACACAGATCCTGTCAGGTCACGGCTGTTTTGGCGAATACCTGTACAGGATAGCTGGGAGAGAGCCCACACCGGCGTGTCACCATTGTGGCCACGCCGAAGATACGGCGCAACACACGCTGGAAGCGTGTCCGGAGTGGGACAGGCAACGTTCCCGACTTGTCGCAGAAGTGGGAGCCGATCTCTCGCTGCCAGCCGTCGCTGCGGCCATGACTGGCAGCGAGTCGGCCTGGGATGTGGTTCGTGACTTCTGCGAAGAAGTCATGGGAACCAAGGAGGTGGCAGAGCGCATGAGGGAGGATGACGCAATGAGTCACCCCATGCGCAAAAAGAGGACAGGACGCAGGCGACTGGCGCATGAGCGCCGGTTGCCTCCGTAATTGGGAACTCTGAGTGGCGGGCTCGGGGGAGCCCGCCGCTCGACTAGAGAGTTCCCCGAGGATGGACGATGTGTCATGTGTTCCGACACATCGTCATCAGGGCGGGAGGAGCAGAAGCTCCCCGAGTAGGGGTCCGAGAAGGACCAGCGCTGTCGGGGCCGCGGAGGAGTGCGGAAGCGTGCCCGTAGCCCCGACAACTAGCGCTGTGGAGGAACACCCCAGGGTTTTTAGTGGGTAGGCCGCCACTAGGGCGGAGATTCCCACATAACCACCGTGCTCCCCCCGGGGCCGGTGGTATCCATTAAGGATTTTCCCTGGGTAACAAAAAAAAAAAAAAAAAAAAAGGTTAGGTTAGGTTAGGTTAGGTTAGGTTAGGTTAGGTTAGGTTAGGTTAGGTTAGGTTAGGTTTTTTTTTTTTTTTTTTTTTTTTTTTTCTGTCCCGGCGCAGAGGCCGGGCCCGCGAGCTAGGTCCCTAACTTTTGCTTATTAGGGGTTTAATGCTAATTTTTTTTTTTTTTTTTTTTTTTTTTTTTTTATAGCTGACAGGCTTGGTGTTTGACCACAACTCACCTGATGTTAAGTGACGGTGTGGTCGAAGATGGTAAAGCACACCTAGCCTGGAATGGAACTGGCTCTCAAGTGAGGCTGCCGGAACACACCGTTAGATGCTTGGCGACAGATTTTCAACTTGAGGGTGGTAGCTAGCCAGCCGAGTACTAGAAAGTACTCTACCACCACGCTATGGTTTCCTCACGATGTTTTCCTTCACCGACAGCTCAAGCTCATTGTTGGGGTTTGAACCCACGCCCTTCGGCATGCGAACCGACCACGCTAACCACTGAGCTATCATCGCTAATTCCTTTATTTACAGATACTAGTTTTTAATCTACGTTTACAATATGCTGAATTGCGTGTATTTATTAATACATGCATTCAATCTTTATTATTTATCTATTTGTTTTTTATTTATTATCTTTATACAAATTTTTTCACTATACTCTATAAATTTATCTCTAGACTTTTTATCATTAAATATTATACATATGTTTTCTACCGTTAATTTTAATCCTATTTCTTGCTCTATATTAAATCTCTCCTTCCCATATATCGGACAGTTTGTTAATGCATGGATGGGGGTTTCATCCATGTCTGGGTCACATGAGCACGACGGGTTATCTCTCAATTTAAATCTATGTAGATATTGTGCTGGCCGGGGTACCCCCCTTCTTGTCTCGTACAGGGCAGCAGCCTCTCGTACTCTGAGATCAAGTGGGAGTATGCCGGCCAGCACTAGTGCCGAGTTTAAGGACACAGTGCGATGGGCTTTGCACAATTTCTGTGCGAAGCCCCTTTGGACCGCGTTAAGCTGTTTTTGGACACTCCGCTTTTTAGTTTCTTGTGCCCAAGCTGCTGCAGCGTAGCATACGATCGGTTCTATGACTGCAGTATATATCGACCGTATGACTTCCGTGTGTAATCCCCAGCTGACCCTTGCGGCTCTGGATAGCTGCCTATACACATTCGACACTTTCATACAGGTTTTGGCCACATGTGTATTGAATGTCAATTTGTCATCTATCCAGAGCCCCAAGAGTTTAACCTCCTTTGACATTGCGATGGGAGCCCCGCCCATGTTCAGCCGTGGGGTGTCGTAGACCAGCTTCTTTGTGAACACAATCGCACTGGTTTTGTGCGGTGCAAATTTTAGCTTATTTACGACCCCCCACCGCCGAACATGCTCGAGGGTATCGTTGGCTCTGGCTTCTATTTCTTGTGCCGTATCACCTTCGAAGAGCAGGACAATGTCGTCGGCAAACGCTTGACAGTGGTCTCCGCGGGCGGTCAGTTCTCTCAGCAAGGGATCCAACAGGAGGTTCCATAAAATGGGTCCTCCTATGGAGCCCTGTACGCATCCTTTCGACGTTCTTTTTATGGCTTCTTCGCCTGCGTACCTGACCCTCACGGTACGATCTTTTAGGTAGCTGTCCATGACTCTCCTTATGTTCACCGGGCATCCCTCCTCCGCAAGTCTTAGCCTTATGGCCGGCCACCAAGCGCTATCAAATGCTCCCTCTATGTCTAGCGATATAAGCGTGGTCAGTTTCTTCTGGCTTATTTTATTTTTTATCCTATGTATTAGATCATAGAGGGAGTCCTCCGTGCTCCTTTGCGGCATGAAGCCATATTGGAATGGGCTAAGACGCGGAATGAGGTACCATTTGATTCGGCCCATTAGCATCTTCTCCAATATCTTCCCCATCACTGACAACAACCCTATTGGCCTGTGGGACTTTGGCTCCGTGTAGTTGTCCTTCCCAGGCTTTCGTAGTATTATGACGATAGCCTCTTTCCAGATCTCTGGAAAATGTCCCAACTCAAGGCATTTGTTAGTCAGTGATAGGTAGACGTCCGGATTTAGGCTTATTGCTCGCTTACATATATCTGCCGTCAGACCGTCGGAGCCAGGAGCTTTTTTCGGGTTAAAGCCGTTTTTTTTTTTTTTTTTTTTTTTTTTTTTTTTTTTTTTTTTTTTTTTTTTTTTTTTTTTTTTTTTTTTTTTTTTTTTTTTTTTTTTTTTTCCTGTCTCTACCCCCAACATAATCGGGGACATTAATTACGTTATTCCTTTCATACCATTTCTCGCTTGTTTACATCGCATTCATGCTGCATACTATATCTTTCTTTTATTCTCTCTCTTGCATTCTTTTCATTAGCGGGAGAGCTAATGCTACTTCTAGCTAGTCCACTATTGTTTTATTTATTTATTTGTATTTGTATTAAGGTGAATAATTTTTTCAGCATATTTTTATTTTATACATATTTACGCCATTATTACTATTATTACTATCTATTCTTATTGTTTATTCTTATTATTATATGTTTACAGTATTTTAAAAATATATCTCTAATGTTCCTACTTTCAATGATTTTACACAAATTTTCTTTTGTAATATTTATATCAATTTCGTTCTCTATGTCGAATCTTCGTCTGCAGAAAATTGGACAATCTGTGACGACATGCAGGACGCTTTCCTCTTCATCCTGTTGACAGTCGCACGCCGGACTCTCCTTACACTTGAACCGATACAGGTATGAAGAGAATCCGCCGTGCCCCGTCAGCAGCTGTACGATTAGCGGGTCAAGTTGGAGTTTCTTTATTATATTGTACGCTTTTATCGCATCCGGGAAGAACACCTTGGTAGTAGTAGCTGTTACGCCGTTCTGGTATCGGCAATTCCATTCAGCGAGCGACTCCGCTCGTATTAGTCGCTTTACATATGACACTGGGCACCTGCTGTACTGCGGTTTCACTTTTAGATGCAAGGCTGCGCTCTTTGCCAGCTCATCTGCTCTCTCGTTTCCCTCCAGCCCCGCGTGTGCCTTTATCCAATAAAGGTTTACTAATCGTTGTTGTTTATTTATTAGTGCTATGTTATTTCTTATTTTTACTGCCAGGGGATGGAGAGAAGACAAGTTAGTAACTGTTTCGAGGGCTGACCTAGAGTCACAGTATATGTTGCAGCTAAGTGAAGCGCAAGTAAGTGCCCGCTTAGTAGCTTCGGTCAGTGCCAGTAGCTCTGCCTGATAGACGGAGCAGCACTCATCTAGTTTTAGTTTGCGGGTATGCGTTTCCACAGCACCGTTCCAGATGGATAGCGCCGCGCCGACTCTCCCTTCTATTTTACTTCCATCGGTGAAAATATTCGTGCCATCCTCTTCATAGTGCTGCTCCAATGCTGCTCCGTCTGCCAGACACGTGAACTTCAGCTCTACCTGCAGCGCCGGGTGCGGCGCAGCTGTGTACGGCATCGGTTTTTCAGTCTCTCTGTCTCCCACTAGTCGCTGGGAATGACCTTTCTTTATCTCGTAAAGTAAGGCTGCTTCCCGGACTCTGATGTCCAATGGAAGCAACCCAGCGAGAAGTAGAGCCGAGCTGAGAGAGACTGTTCTGTACGACTTTATAATTTTTTGTACAAAGCCGCGCTGAACCACATTGAATTGGTTCTGAATACCGATTTTGTTTGTTGCCGGCGCCCACGCGCTCGCAGCGTACATAATTGTGGGTTCGACGACGGCTGTATAAATGCTCCTGGTTACTTCAGAGTGAAGTCCCCACTGTACTTTAGCGACTCTAGAGAGCTGTTTAAAAAAGTCTAGCGCTTTGCGACAGACATTCGCGGCGTGAGCGTTAAAAGTTAATTTGTCGTCGATAGTGAGGCCCAGCAGCTTTATTTGTTTGGACATGGCAACGCTAACGCCGCCCATGCTCAGGCGTGGGGTGTCGTATTTCAACTTTTTCGTTATAACCATGGCCATAGTTTTATGTGGAGCGAATTTCAGCTTATTTCTTACACCCCACGCCTGGACATACGCTAGCGCAGCGTTCGCCTGTCCCTCAACCTCGAGTGCTGTTCTCCCATCGAAGATTAGGACAACGTCATCCGCGAATGCCTGCACGTAGTCGCCTCTAATCTCCAGCTCTTTCAATAATGGGTCCAGGAGCAAATTCCACAAAATGGGTCCCCCTATGGATCCCTGCACGCAACCCTTCCCGGTTTCTTTAGAGACCTCTACTCCTGCATACCTCACTCTAACTCTACGGTTGTACAGATAGCTGTCGATCACTCTCCTTAAGTTTATGGGACACTTTTCCTCAGCCAGCCGGACTCTAATAGCCGGCCACCACGCGTTATCGAAGGCTCCCTCTATGTCCAGTGACACTAGAGTTATAATTCGTTTTTGTTTTAATTTTGCGTGAATATGTGTCATCAGTGTATAGAGGGAGTCCTCGGTAGACCTCTGTGGCATGAACCCGTACTGGCGAGTACTCATCCCAGGCAGCAAATGAAACTTGATTCGAGCAATCAACATCTTTTCGTAGATCTTCCCTAGTACAGGGAGGAGGCCTATAGGTCTGTATGATTTCGGGTTGGTGTAGTTGTCTTTTCCCGGTTTCCGCAGTACGACGACAGTGGCCTCTTTCCATAGCGTGGGAAAGTGTCCGAGTTCGAGACATCCGTTTACGATTCCTAGGTAGAGGTCAAGGTCATTTTTAATCGCCTCTCTACATATGTCGGCGGTGAAACCGTCCGCTCCGGGAGCCTTTTTCGGGTTGAAGGCTCGTATCGCATTTTTAAGCTCGGTCTGAGTGAATGGTGGGTCACACAGATCACCTTGTTGCCCTTTATTCACTTTTTCAGCTTCAGTTCTTATTCTGCAATGCTCGGCGTTGTCGCTTTCCGTAAGGTCCTCCGGGTAAAATGTATTGGCCAATATTTCGGCGGAACCTTGAGCGTCCAACGTTGTGCCTTCAACTTCCAGAGGTACGTCCTCTTCCCTGTTCCTTGTCCGACCTATGACCCTATATATCCCGTCCCAGACCGTCTCCCTATCCTGCTTGGCACAGAAGTTCTTCCAACTCTCTACCTTAGCCTTATGTGCCCTTAATTCGTATTCGTTTTTCTTTTCCAGGTACTGCTCTACCACTCCTGCTCTTCGGACCGGCGCTGCGCATCGGACTCTACGCTTCCTGGTGGTGACTTCCCTCTTCAATTCAGCGAGCTCTTCGGACCACCACGGCATGGTAAGTATTTGCTTATGTTTTTTTGTAGGTATGGTGTGTGTGCATGTCTGTGTTATTATGTTTGTGTAAGTCTGTATAATTTTGTCTATATGTTCTGTGTTATTAATGTTTTTTATTTCAGTGTGTAGTTGGTGCTCAGCTTTTAATTGGTCCAGTTTCATATGAAACTGGGCCCAATTTGCTTTCTTAGTGTTGTAGAGTCGTGTAGTTCTAACTATGTGTGTGCCCTGAGATTTGTGTAGCCGTATGTTAAATGTTATGCCGTTATGGTCCGAGCTCGTAAAGTTTTCTTCGATTCCCCAGCCGTCCACCAGGTCTAGCATGTCCGTAGAGCACGCCGTGATATCTACATGACTACAGAATCGTCTTCCACCTCTGATTGTGTCGAAGGTTGGGGTAGAGTCGGTGTTCAGCACCTGAAGGTCCATTTCATCGAGGGCGCTTCTTATCTCTTCGCCTCTATGGTTGGTCTCCACGCTTCCCCACCAAGTATTCCACGCATTCACGTCCCCTCCGACGACTAATCTCTTGGTTCCCAGTTCCTCTCTTATTTTGGCGAGATGTTCCAGATACGGATCCAGAGGTTGGTCTTTTTCAAAGTATACGGATACCAGCGTGATCTGCCAGGCACTGGTTCGGACTCCTACCACCGTGATGTTGTTGGTGGTTAGTTTCGGGTACTGTATTACATCGAGTGTAGAGTCGAAAACGACTATGGCTGTTTTGACAGTCCCTTCTCCTTGTCCAGTGCTCTGAAAGACCCTTACTCCCTGGTAGCTCCTCATTCTTTTGGCTCGCCCTACATAAGGTTCTTGGAGGAGAGCAACCGCGACTCTACGTTTTACTGCTTCGATAAGAAGCTCTTCCGTCGCTAGCTGCTTCTTTTGGAGATTAGCCTGGATTAACTTATACGGGGTGCCCTTAGCAATACGCCACGGTGGATCTCGCTAGTGTGTCCCACTTGCGCCTCACCTGGCACTCATTGCTAAAGGCGTTGTGATCGGCTTTCCCTATCTTTGCTTTTGTACAGTTTATACAGCTGGGGGGAGCCTCGGCGAGCCAATCGGCGCACTCTACCTTAAGGTGCGGGCCGCCGCAGTGGCTACACACGTCGACGGCTTCGCGACAAAATCGCTTCCCGTGTCCATACCCCAAACAGCGAGAGCACTGTATCAGGGGGGACTGATCGGCGACCCTAATCCGCTGCATGTCGACGTGTACAGCCCCCGCATCAATTAAGCGCTGCCAGATGCGTGGTGAGACTCTTGCTACGATGTTTGCCGTGTGCGGATTTCTTGCTCTCCTCCGGAAACGAATCTCTATCCGGTCGTCTTCCTCGCTTATGCCCCTTAATATATGCTTATTCTGGGACCGAATAGCTTTAATTATGTCCTCATCTGTGTTATTTTGAAGGACACCGTAAAGAATAATGAGAGGGTCCTTATTTTTTATGTTTTCTATCGTTAGCTGTTCTTCCTTTTCTTTTATTCTGTCTCTTACTTTATTAATTTCTTCCTGACTTCTACATCCTATTATAATTTTCCTATCTCTGGCTTTCCGGAGCCTGTCTATTCTAACTCCTTCTTCCTTGGCATTTACCGCCTTTCTTATTCTCTCAAAAACCTGCTCTCCCGTTTCCTGCTCATCCTTCGATGTTATGATTAGAGAGTGCATAGCGGTCGACTCTGTGGAGTGTCTCCTTTGTGATCTTGCTGTGACGCTCGCATATGTACTCTCCCCATCATACATTACCTGCTGCTTTTTTAACATATCTGTCAATCTACCCATTTCTTCTTTATTGTCTTTTAACATCTTGCTATGCTCTTCCAAACATTTAAGCATTTCTGTCTGTTTCGATCTGTCTGCAATTTCCATTTCTCTCTTCCCGTTTTCATTCTTTCCTTTGTCATTGATTTCATCTAATCGCGGTTTTGGCTGCTGTTCAGCGGCGCTCCGTCCCTTGATAGAGCTCAGCTCTTTCACCAGCTGGTAGAGCCGGTCAACAGCCTCCAGAACCGCTTCCACTATTTCCTTCTTTGTATTTCTTGAGTTTTTCAGGTGCTGTTTCGCTTTTATCATTAAAACCCGCGCTTCCATAACTCTATCAATTTTGCTGTTAGCTACCTTCGGTGGACTCAACTCTGCGGACAGTCTTCGTGCTACTGACTTAGGTGGTCGCGCCGTTCCTGAAGCTTTCGGAGGTGTCGCGCTGGGTCGGCCTTGCTCCGGTTTGCCAGTTTCCCATTCGCCTATACTTTTCCTTACGTTTTGTGAAGGTAAGTCTTCAATTTCTTTTTCTGGCCCGGCCAGTGTCATTGTTAGGTTGGCGTCTTCCTTTCCGGGTTTTGCAGGAGTGCGATACATGTCACGGGTAAAGCGCGTAGATAATATTAAAGTTATTGTTTGTAAAGTTAGTTAGTATAAGTTTTATTCAAGTATGTAAAGAAAATTAAAATATTTTTAAAATAAGATTATGATTATTATTATACGCAATAAATTTTTATTAATTTATTTTATTTTAAGTTATTATAAAGCTACTGCAGCCGTCACAGATATATATATTACGTCAGACAAAGTCGGTCAGTGACCGAAGTGACCGAATTGATTTCTCTAGCGTCAGACGTAGAATCGACTCTACTGTTTCATCAGCACATTCAATACTTATATCTAACAACATATACAGAACACGACATTAAATGCAGAAATAGTTCCAGGGTAGGGAGTGTCAAAATTAGCCTAATATCAATATAATCTATAAAAGTTTGTAAAAGTTGTATAAATATTCAATTTAAAGTCTTAATATTATTAGATTGTATAGTCTAGTCACTTAAAATTAAAGTTAAGGACCACAGTCGTCACTGTCTTTCGTTTGGTATTTACTTTTGTTAACGTAGAGTTGACTCTAGTTGCCGCGGGTCAATCTAGTGATTACCAGCTGGTCCAATTTACTAGTACAAAGATTATGCAACAGATAAGGTATGAAACAGTGACGATTTAACACAAGTAATAAGAATGCAATGTCAAAATATATCGTTTGCACTCTACATAGAGTCTCCGGTTTCGACCTAGTTTGTGGCCCAATTCAAGGTCTACCGTTTACAAAAAACCGCGTCTTCGTCGGTCAATTCCTTCCCGAGATACGCAGTATCTCGCAAGTCGGGGCAGATTTACACAGTATGGTATACTATGATATAATCTGTGGTCAATTCTTGTCTAATATACAATTGATCAAAAATATAAATTATTAATTAAAATTGTCTTAAATAAGCTTTCCACAGTCAAACAAAATAAAATTATACAATTAAAAGGTCTTTTTAAATAAAGACGTTCCTTACAGCTACTTCAGGTACTGCAAGTACACCGCGCGCGTCGGTGCTTCGGTCACAGTCTCGCCGCGCCGACACCGGACGTGCGATAGTTTTATTATTCTAGGTCAATATTGTTGATATATATAGTGTTTAATTTATTTTTCTGTTTCAGGTTGCAGAGTTCCTGTATTGCAGCGAGCACGGCGGAGTTCCAGGAGCGGTCCCGGCGCGGCGCCCGTTACCGTACAGGTAAGTATAGGTAAGTAAGATAACCCGTCACTAGGTGCTGTTTTAATCCTCCCACTATTAACAAGGAATGATTCAGGATAAGTTTAACTAAGGCAATTCGCTCTATTACATATACAGAATAAAAATAAAAAATAAAAAAAATTGGTCGAGGATGTAACACGAATGCAATATTTTAAAGAAGAATTCAATTTAATAACCAATGCGTTAGTGGATACTCGATCCGGTGTTGAAATTGGTCCAGGATGCACCGTTCAGAAGATACAGCCCGAACTTATGATGATGATGATGTAGGAGATTAATAAGCAACCGTCAACTAAAGCAATTCGCTCTATTACATGTACAGAATTTAAAAATAAAAATAAAAAATTTTGGTCGAGGATGTAACACAAGTGCAAATTTGAAATCTTTTTATTTACTAACCAATGCGTTAGTGGATGCTCGATCCGGTGTTAAAATTAGTCCAGGATGCACCGTTCAGAAGATACCGCCCGGACTTATGATGATAATGATGTGGGAAATTAATAGCAAATAACCGTTAACTATGGCAATTCGCTCTATTACATATACAGAATTAAAAATAAAAAATAAAAATTTTGGTCGAGGATGTAATACGAATGCAATTTTTAAGAAAAAAGATTAATTTTAGCCACCAAAGGGTTAGTGGATATTCGATCCGGTATTAAAATTGGTCCAGGATGCACCGTTCGGAAGATACCGCCCGGACTTATGATGATAATGATGTGGGAATTTATAGCAAATAACCGTTAACTATGGCAATTCGCTCCTTTACGCGCACGTAATAAGGTCGAGAATCCAAGGCATTCAATACAGTTCCCTAAGATAATTTATGCAAGAATGCTTGCGCGATTCAGGCACCTGTCACAGATTGTTTAGGAGTTACAACTTTGTTTACGTAAAAATGTTTACGAAATAAACTTTTTAGGGGATGGTCCTAGAAGTGCGTTATTGGGCTGGTTCGATTCCTCGTCCCAAAATAATTACTTCTACGGTGGTAGATTAAATTTGGACCCCTTATTTCGAGCTATAAACCCCAAACAAATTTTCCGGAATTTGCAGGGTTTGTTTTGATCTATTTATAATAGTCGTCAGCTTGTTCTATAAAGTGATATATCTAAGCCGTCTTTAGCTCTAAAAATCCGGGTCAGGTCCCCGTGGAAAGCCACTGAAATTGTCTATCCAGGTATGTATTGTTTTTCTTCGCGTCTCGTCCAAAAGTACCAAACCCAGGTTCCCAAAACCGGACAGCAAGTTTTACTCCAAATTTACACTTAATTTGTCAATGTCTCTTAAGGTTTAACATTAAGCTTCCAACCCCGGACTAAGCATCCAGAGGGATTCCCGATGCGCGATCCGGTGTCAGAACCTCCCTAAGTCACGCCGTTTAGGAGTTACTAGGTTGGGCCTATGATAATGATGATGAGCGCAAGTAATAACAAACAATAAGCAATTAGTGGCCAGCCGAAGCAATCCGCTACCAAGCGCGCACACAATACAGTATACAATCGCGTAGCAGATCTATCTATATTTCTAGAACATTCGTAGACCCGGAGTCTATTTTTAGATCGTGGTGAGTGAGTAGCGCTACGCAAGTGTCGGACACAGGTTACGCAGCAGTTACTACCCGCCTACTATGTGTAGACTATTTTAACAAATATAGTATAATATTAATAAAATTAAGGGGAGCGGGGAGCGGGAGCTCCAGTAAACAGAGGTGATTCGCTCCTATATACTCAGATCGAACACTGTAAACATAACAAGTACACAATAGTAATAATAATACAATAATAAATAATAATACAATCTTTGGAATGTTCTAGAATACTCGAGAAAGTTCGAGATAATTTATTCACATTCCGTTCAAATCCACTTGCGCGATGCAGACACCTGTTTACGTAATTATAATTACGATTTGCACTTTTTACTGGATAGACTTAGAAGTTATTTTTTGGGCTCACTTGATTCCTTAGCTCGAAAAAATAAGTTCCGTGGCAAAAGAAATCAATTTGATCCCTCTGATCCCGAGTAGTTTGTCTTTAAAGTTCCTGGAATTTTTCGGTTCGTCTACATCGCGTCACTGGTACACAATTATTGAATTATTTCCGTTATTTCTGGCTCTAAAAATCCGAATGAAACCTCTATGGAAAGCCAGCAAAACAGGCTATCCAACTATATAATTAAATATTCAAAATTTTAACTGGAAATACTAAATCCAGGCCTCCAAAGCCGAGGAACAATATTTTTTAAATTCAGTTAGACTGTGATTACTATTAAATTGATATCTCTGTAAAAACACTTTAAAAAATTTCAAAAATTTTGTTAATAGTTAAACATTATAGTAAACAATTTTTATATAATTTAAAAAGATATAGTCGTCGATTTATTTTCGGATATATTAAGGGAGGAAAAACAACTTAACTTTAAATATTTCGTATCTTCGGTCCAGGATGTCCAACAAGGATGCGGAAAACTGCTCCAGGCAGCTCTCAACGATTCTCTTCTTGATGCGGAGTCCAAATAGTCAAAATCCCGTGGGATAGTGAAAACACGTGTCGACGTGTTTTAGTTTTTCTGGAGTTTTGTTCCAAATATTGTCGCAGAAAAATCCACAACAATATCTGGTCGATGCTCTCTGTCAGTGGCCACAATATGGCAGTCAAAAATGTGGTGGTCGTCGATCCCGTTCCGGCAGCGTTTGCTCCTGAAGGCGGCCCGGGCGAGGTTTTAGCGGTTTATTGAGGATATCTCCTGAACCGTTTAACTCTCGAGCCCGGGAAAAGCTTCGTTCGGTAGGTCTTGCCGAGACGCGTGTAACGGTATATAACACGACACTGTTTGCTGAAATAAACCCAACACTTCGAATTTTTCCGATTTTTCAAGCGCGGAGCGTAATAAAAATTGCAATAAATTGCAAATAAAGTGTGGCGCTCGAGACGGAGGTCGGCCAACGACTGGGTTAAAGCCGTTTAGGTTAGGTTAGGTTAGGTTAGGTTAGGTTAGGTTAGGTTAGGTTGGGGTGCGGTGTCGGACTACCTCCTTGAAGCTCGGTCGTTACTATCCTTCGCGAATTCGTAATCCGGAGGGATGGTAATGGCTGGGCGGGTGCACCCTGGGTGCGGTCAATAACTTCTCCTCAAGGGGGGATCTTGTTGGCCGTAGCTAAAGTCCGAACGGGGGGCGGTCTCTCCGCGGGATGAGACCAGTGGACCTTCGGGTCGTGGGATGGCGGGCCTGCAAGGCCCGCGGCGCGGCAGGGGTTGTCAACTCGGCTCCCCTGTCGGGCAAACTTGATGGCAGCTGTAGTTTGCAGCTGAACCTCAAGGAGGGGGACTCAGTGGCTCTGAGTGCTCAGAGGGCTCTCCACCACTTTTCTTCTGCCTAGCAGAGGACATGGTGGATGAGCGTGGCTCGTCTTTGCGAGCGGAGAGGGACGTGCCTGGTATGTGCTTATCACACTGTCGGGCGGGCTAGCGGACATCTGCAGCCAGCGTCGTATATCGTAATCCTGTTAGCCCCTATGGTCATGTTTCGTAGGGTGCGCAGGACCGAGGGTCTTGGCTTAACCGCCTGGGCCGCGAGGAAGAAAACCTCTATAAAAAATCACCCCAAATCCTAAGCGGCGGCGCACCGCGAGAGGATGAATGGCCAATGGGTTCGCGTCGCGTAGGGGGCATCAGCGTGCTGTTGCACCCCACAAGACGCTTTGGTCGCTAGTGCGTTCCCCGCCAAGGCACCGGCCGACACCTTGGCGGGTTACTCGTAGGCTTACCCGGGCACAGGGGGCACTACCCGGGCGGACCGTGTACTTCCGCCATACTCGTGGGAACAAAATCATGTTGTCGTTCTCTTTTAAAAAATCAAACAAAAACAACGAGGAGGAGGAATCGAGGCTCTTTATGAGCCCTGATGAGGAGTCTGACTCCTCGAGGGTGAGCATGCAGACTGTGGGCTCACAGTCTTCTGAGAAGGCGCTCCGGCGTAAGCGTGGTCACGCAAGTACACGCGAGAGGGATAGCGGCGAAGGCGAGCGTATGAGCTCCGGCAATGAGTCGGATGCTCCAGCCGCCAAAGTTGTCGTCGCTCCAAAGAGAGGCAGAGGCCGTCCACCCACAACGGGTGACTACGTCGGTCTCGCCAAAGCCAAAGCGGCTCTCGTGGCCGCTGAGAGAGAGGAGATGGAGCTCCGGGCCGAGCAAGAGGTAGCTCAATTGGCTCAGAAGCTTCGACCGGCGAGATCGACTCAAAGTCTTCTCTCCGAATCCTCAGTGGAGATGGGGGAGGAGCTGGCCTCTGACCTCAATAAGAGGGCGTTGGACTGTGTGGAGACAATTAACGCTGTGGCCACCAAGTCCAAGAAATTGAAGGGGACGTTCCAGCGAGCCTTAAAGGACGCGGCGTCCACCATCAAAGAGATTGTCGAAGACCTCCATAAGAGGTCTTCCAATGACGAGACGAGGAAACTGCAGGCCGCCAACGCACGCCTGCAGTCTGAGGTGGCGGAGCTCCGCAAGGAAATGGCGGAGCTTCGCAAGGATATGACGCAGGCACGAGCGGTCATGGTACCTCCGAGACGGCCTTCGCCTAGTAGGTCGCCACAGGCGGGAACGTCGGCTCCATCGGAGTCCCAAAATGCCGAGGAGTTGACGCAATCTATCTTGCGGCAGGTTGGTGGGATGTTGAGCGCCAGGCTGGAGGCTCTCGAAGAGCGCCTCCTCCCTGAGAAGCGCATACGTCCGCCACTAGCTGCCGACCGCAAAAAGGCTGCGACCGCCGCGGCCCCCGTGGTTGTGGACCGCAGGAGAGAGTTCTTGAAGTCCACAAGCACACTGCTGCAGAAGCTGGAGCCGCTGCAACCGACGGCAGAACTGGATGCGACTCTGCCCCCTGTTAAAATCCCTAAAGGCAAAGGTCAAGGGAAGAAAGGGAAACAGGGGCCAAAAACACTACCGGACGTAACACCTAGCAGCCAAATTTTGACAGCTACAGCGGGACCGAGCGGGCATCTTTTGCGGCCTAAACCCCCAGCAAACGCTAGCTGGGTAGAGGTCGTCAAGAGAGGCCTTAAGAAGGCGCCACAACAGCAGCGGCAGGCACAAACGCAACAGCCACCAGCGAAAGTGGCACAGCAGGCTGCTAAGCCAAAGCTCCGCGTTCCTCGTTCCGCGGCTGTTATCATTACGATACAGCCTGCGGCTACGGAGAGGGGCCTAACATACGCGGAAACTTTGGCAGAGGCTAAAAGGAGGATCGACTTGGCCCAGCTCGGAATCACATCACTCCACTTCCGCAAAGCGGCTACTGGTGGTCGCGTACTGGAAGTACCAGGCAGCACAAGTGACGAGAAGGCGGATTCCCTAGCTTCAAAGCTAAGGGAAATTTACAACCCCGATGACATCAGAGTCTCCAGACCGACAAAATGCGCAGATATGCGCATCACCGGTTTGGACGACTCTGTGAGCAAGGAGGAAGTCGCAGCGGCTGTTGCCCGAATTGGAGGATGCCAAGTTGAGCTGGTCAAGGCAAATGACGTTCGTCGCAACGCTGCGGGCATAGGAACAGCCTTCGTCAGTTGTCCGGTGGCCGCAGCAAAGAAGGTGATCGGCATCGGCCGTCTTCAAGTGGGCTGGGTCTCAGCTCAAGTAAAGCTGTTGACCCAGAGGCCTTTGCGCTGCTTCCGGTGCCTCGAAACGGGGCATGTGCGGGAGCAATGCAAAGCGGAAGAGGACCGTAGCGGCCAGTGCTACCGCTGTGGACAGTCTGGGCACAAGGCGAGCGAGTGTTCGAGCGAGCCGCACTGCACAGTGTGTGCAGCTGCTAAAAAGCCTTCCGGACATCGCATAGGGAGCAAGGCCTGCGCCTTACCTCCTAAAAAGACAGGAAAGAAGGTGACAGCCCAGGCCAAGACCCAGCTGCGACCGTCTGTTCCAACCACCCGGAGTGAGGAGATGCAAATGGACCTTCAGTGAATATGGCTCTGAAGGTCCTTCAGGCGAATGTCAACCATTCCGCCCGAGCTCAGGACTTGTTGATCCAGAGCATGGCGGAGTGGTTGGTATCTGTAGCGGTAGTGGCTGAGCCATATTATGTCCCACCGCGGGATAATTGGGCCGGTGATATTGACGGCACAGTAGCCATAGTCACACAAGCCGGGGCCGGTTTTCCACCGGTTGAGAGGGTGTTGAAGGGTCGTGGCAGTGTGGCTGTGGTTGCGGGGGGTATCGCCTACATCGGCGTTTACTTCTCCCCCAACAGGAGCCTTGCCGACTTCGAAGCCTGGCTCTCTGAATTGGATTCTCTCGTGCAGCAGTGTCGTCCCCACGAAGTGCTGGTTGCTGGCGATTTCAACGCCAAATCAGCGATGTGGGGATCGCCTGCTGGGAACGAGAGAGGAGAGCCGGTGGAGGAATGGGCGACGGCCGCGGGGCTTTTGTTGCTCAATCGGGGAGCGGTACACACGTGCGTGCGACAGCAAGGGAGTTCCATAGTGGACTTGACGTTCGCTGGTCCTGCTCTCGCGCGCCGTGTACAGGGCTGGGAGGTATTGGAGGGGGTCGAGACGCTGTCAGATCACCGATATATACGGTTCGATCTGTCTCCCCCGGGAGTACCGAGCGGTCCAACCCGCTCCCCGACTGAGGAGTCACCCCGGTGGGCTCTGAAGCGCATGGACAGGGAGATGCTTCTAGAAGCGTCAATCGTCCAAGCGTGGAGCCCAAAACTGGACGTGACAGCAGGGGTGGATGCCGAGGCAGAGTGGCTCTGCGAGGCGCTGACCGGGGTCTGTGATGCGGCGATGCCCCGAGTGAAATCGCTGCCGCCGCGTCGAAGCGTGTACTGGTGGACGGCCGAGCTGGCTTGCCTCCGCGAGGAGTGCGTGGCTGCTAGGCGTCTGTACACCAGACAGCGCAGAAGGCGGCGGTGGGATCCAGACCGGGAGGCGGAATTGTACGCCGCGTACAGGCAAACGGTCACGTCTCTGCAGAGGGAGATTGCGCGTGCCAAAGACAGAGCTCGAGAGAGTATGCTCGAGGACCTGAACCGCGATCCGTGGGGGAGGCCATACAAGCTGGTCCGGAGTAAGATCCGTGCGTGGGCCCCGCCATTAACGCGGACCCTACAGCCGGACTTCTTGGACAGCGTAGTGGCCACTCTGTTTCCACAGGTCAGTGACCATAGGACTCCGATCATGGCACCTCCTGCGGATCGCGGAGAAGGTGAGGAGGACGACGTTCCGCCAGTGTCCGAAGGGGAGCTGGTCGCGGCGGTGTTGAGGCTCAGAGCCAAAAACAAAGCCCCCGGCCCGGATGGAATCCCCGGCCGTGCTTTGGTGGTGGCGTTGGAGGCTCTCGAGTCCCGATTCCGAGACCTCCTCTCGGATTGTCTTCAGCGGGGCCGCTTTCCGCGTCAGTGGAAGACAGGAAAGCTGGTCTTGCTTCGGAAGGAGGGCAGGTCCGCCGACTCGCCAGGAGCCTACCGTCCGATCGTGCTGCTGGACGAAGTTGGCAAGCTCTTAGAGCGTATTATAGCCGCACGTTTGAGCAGACACATGGAACGGGTGGGGCCTAATCTGGCTGATTGCCAATTTGGCTTCCGCAGGGGCAGGTCCACGATCGATGCTATATCGAGAGTGAGGGCCCTTGCGGAAGAGGCTGTATCCAAGGGAGAAGTCGTCTTGGCAGTATCGCTCGATATCGCCAACGCCTTTAATACTCTCCCTTGGGACTGCATCAGCGAGGCATTGCAATATCACGGAGTGCCCTCCTACCTTTGCCGGATCCTTCAGGATTACCTCTCGGATAGGTTTATAATTTATCCGAAGAGAGAGGAATGGGGCCGGTGGGAGATGTCGTGCGGTGTCCCACAGGGGTCGGTCCTAGGACCTATCCTGTGGAACATCGGCTACGACTGGGTGCTCCGCGGCGGCAACCTGCGAGGCATCGACGTAGTGTGCTACGCCGATGACACACTGGTGACGGCTCGAGGCCACACGTATAGGGAGGCGGCGATACTGGCCACAGCGGGCACGGCTCATGTGGTGAGCCGCATACGGCGTCTGGGGCTTAAGGTGGCCCTGAACAAATCCGAGGCACTGTGTTTTCACGGTCCTCGGAACGCGCCACCTGCCGGAGCCGAACTGGTTGTGAGCGGTGTTCCGATCGGCGTCGGGTCGACGATGAGGTACCTCGGTCTCGTCCTCGACAGCCGATGGAATTTCCAGGAGCACTTCAAGCAACTAGTTCCTAGGCTCACCAGAGCAGCGTCCGCGCTGGGAAGCTTACTTCCAAATGTGGGAGGGCCAAATGTCGCCTGTCGCCGCCTCTACACGGGAGTCGTGCGATCCATGGCGCTCTATGGGGCCCCAATCTGGGCGGACGCCCTGAGTGCGCATAACGTCAAACTCTTGCGGAGACCGCAGAGGTTTATGGCACTCAGGGTGATAAGAGCATATCGCACGGTCTCGTACGAGGCGGCATGCGTGCTGGCGGGTACCACACCGTGGGACCTGGACGCTGAAATGTTGGCTCAGCTCTACCGTCAAATGTCGAATGCACGGTCCAGGGGTGATTTTCCTCCCCCTGAGGTGATAAGACGTTGGCGGAGACTGGGCCGACGGACAGCCATGGAGAAATGGGAGCGTAGGCTTAGCGAGCCGAGCGCCGGCCACCGAACAGTGGAGGCTATCCGGCCAATCCTAAAGGAATGGGTGGAGAGGAGGCACGGGTTTCTCTCCTACAAGCTCACACAGATCCTGTCAGGTCACGGCTGTTTTGGCGAATACCTGCACAGGATAGCTGGGAGAGAGCCCACACCGGTGTGTCACCATTGTGGTTACGCCGAAGATACGGCGCAACACACGCTCGAAGCGTGTCCGGAGTGGGACAGACAACGTTCCCAACTTGTCGCAGAAGTGGGAGCCGATCTCTCGCTGCCAGCTGTTGCTGCGGCCATGACTGGCAGCGAGTCGGCCTGGGATGTGGTCCGTGACTTCTGCGAAGAAGTCATGGGAACTAAGGAGGTGGCAGAGCGCATGAGGGAAGATGACGTATTGAGTCACCCCATGCGCAAGAAACGGACAAGACGCAGGCGACTGGCGCATGAGCGCCGGTTGCCTCCGTAATTGGGAACTCTGAGAGGCGGGCTCGGGGGAGCCCGCCGCTCGACTAGAGAGTTCCCCGAGGATGGACGATGTGTCATGTGTTCCGACACATCGTCATCAGGGCGGGTGGAGCAGAAGCTCCCCGAGGAGGGGTCCGAGAAGGACCAGCGCTGTCGGGGCCGCGGAGGAGTGCGGAAGCGTGCCCGTAGCCCCGACAACTAGCGCTGTGGAGGAACACCCCAGGGTTTTTAGTGGGTAGGCCGCCACTAGGGCGGAGATTCCCACATAACCACCGTGCTCCCCCCGGGGCCGGTGGTATCCATTAAGGATTTTCCCTGGGTAACAAAAAAAAAAAAAAAAAAAAAAAGGTTAGGTTAGGTTAGGTTAGGTTAGGTTAGGTTAGGTTAGGTTAGGTTAGGTTAGGTTAGGTTAGGTTAGGTTAGGTTAGGTTAGGTTAGGTTAGGTTAGGTTGGGGTGCGGTGTCGGACTACCTCCTCGAAGCTCGGTCGTTACTATCCTTCGCGAATTCCTAATCCGGAGGGATGGTAATGACGGAGCGGGTGCACCCTGGGTGCGGTCAATAACTTCTCCTCAAGGGGGGATCTTGTTGGCCGTAGCTAAAGTCCGGACGGGAGGGGAGCCTCTCCGCGTGTGCTATGATCAGCATAGCACACAGTGGACAGAGGCAGGCGGGCTCGTTTTCGAGCCTCGCCGTGGATGGGTCCAAGGGTGGACCACGCGGACCTTCGGGTCGTGGGATGGCGGGCCTGCAAGGCCCGCGGCGCGGCAGGGGTTGTCAACTCGGCTCCCCTGTCGGGCAAAACGGGTGGCAGCTTCGGCTGCAGCGGACTCTTCGGGGTCGGAGGATGGCGGGCCTGCAAGGCTCGCGGCGCGGCAGGGGCTGTCAACTCGGCTCCCCTGTCGGGCAAAACGGACGGCAGCTTTGGCTGCAGCGGACCCTTAGGGGTCGGAGGATGGCGGACCTGCAAGGCCGCGATACCCAAGGTTCGGGGGTCGCCGAAGGGAGTGCTCGGGGTTGCGAGTCTGGAGCTGTGTTGCTTTTGCGACGGAGCTCTTGGCTGGCATTCCCGAGCATGGTCAAAGGTCGGTGTAGTTTGGCCGCTAGACCCCTATAACTTTGTGGGGAGCTCTACCCACAAAAAATTGAGCTAACTAAAATAATGAATAGCGATTTTGAAACGACTACCCAGGAGGGTCTCCCACGGGAGGAATCCCTCCACGCTTCGGCGTGCAGCCCCACGTACTCTGGGGGGGGCAAAAATCGCTCGACCGCTAAAAACAACAACCAACGCGCGAAGATGGACACTGATGCCAAACGGACGGAATGTGAAGGGGAAGCACGCGTCATATTGACGCGCTGCGACGAGGAGGGCGACTCGGACTCGTCTATCATGTCAATGATGACGGTATCCGAGTCGCCGGATAGGCTCCCTCGTAAGAGGGCCTATGAAATCGAGGAGGGGTCTGGCAGCTGCTCCGGCTCCGACGGTACCTTGGAGGGCCCAGCCACTAAGGTTACCGCGGTGCGAAGGGGCAGAGGCCGACCGCCTACAACTGGACAATACGTCGGCCTGGCGAAAGCCAAGGCCGAGCTTAACCGGGCGCTGGAGGAGGAGCTGCGGCTTGAGGCCGAGAAGCAGCTGGCAAAGAAGCAGCGCCAAAAAATGGAGCGATCGCGCGCCTTCTTTAAGGACTCGCGGGAGGTGGGGAGCCACGACGCTGCCGAGCTCGAGAGGTTGGTCTCGGACTCGTTGGACACCATCACGATGGTGGCCACGACGTCCAAAAACCTCAAGGGCACGTACGTGGCTGCCCTGAAGGACGCTGCACGCGTGGTGCAGGAGTCCTTCAAGGAGATGCGCGATCGCACCATGCCCGAGGAGGTGGCCTTGTTGGTGGAGGCCAACAGAAAGCTCACAGCGGAACTCAAAGAGATCCGCCGTGAGATGGAGGCGCTGCGGACTGCTCGGGCGAGCCCGCCCTCTGCGTCCACCCCGGCTCTAGAGGAGGTGATGCGGGTTGTCATGGTGCAGGTGGGCACCATGATAAATGCCCGATTCGAGGGGCTGGAGGAGCGTCTTCTCCCTGAGAAGCGCCTCAGGCCGCCTCTGGCGGCGGACCGGCGGAGGGAGCAGGCAGCGTCCCCCACTACCAACGCATTGGTGGCAACGGCTCGCCCGGCCGCTCCTACAGCCCACGCTTCGGGTGCCGCGAAACCCGCACCGAGGACGGGAGCCAAGAGCGCGCGCGCAGCGGCCCGACCGGTGGTTCCGGAGCCTGCGCCTGCGACACGACCGATGCCTCCTGCTCGGGAGACATGGTCGGAGGTCGTGAGGCGCGGCTCCGGGAAGGACAAAGCGGCGAGACAGAGGTCGGTGGCTCCTGCGCGGACACAGGCCCCAAATGCAGCACCGAGCGCAAAGGTGAAGGCGGCTAAACTCCGCCCTCCTCGCACTGCAGCCGTGGTCATCACGCTGCAACCGGGGGCGGAGGAGAGGGGCCTCACATATGCAAAGGTGCTGCAGGAGGCTAAGAGCCGCATTAATCTTGCGGCTCTTGGGGTGCCCCCTTTGAGGATGCGGGCTGCGGCCACCGGTGCACGCGTCCTCGAAGTTCCTGGGGAGGAGAGGGACAGGAAGGCGGACTCCCTAGCCGAAAGGCTCAGGCAGGTCTTCCAAGGCTCGGAGGACATACGGGTGTCTAGACCGACCACCACCGCGGACTTGCGTGTGAGTGGGTTGGATGACTCCGTGGACTCCAACGAGCTGACGGAGGCCCTCGCCAGAGCCGGGGGATGCCCTGCGCATGAGTTGAAGGT
The DNA here is from genome assembly GCA_950106695.1 of Biston stratarius. Lineage (NCBI taxonomy): Eukaryota > Metazoa > Arthropoda > Insecta > Lepidoptera > Geometridae > Biston > Biston stratarius. Next base: position 34,688 of record OX467107.1, on the reverse strand, counting down.
GGGTGAAGTGCGCAGGGGTCCGGCAGGCATGGGCACTGCTTTCGTGCGGTGCCCCGTGACGGCCGCCAGGAAGGTTGTGGCCGGTGGAGGTCGCCTGATGGTGGGGTGGGTAGCAGCGCAGGTCCGGCTATTGGATGCCAGACCGCGGCGCTGCTACAGATGTCTTGCACAGGGCCACGTCAGGGCCCAGTGCAAGTCAGAGGTGGACCGCAGCGATGATTGTTATCGCTGCGGTAAACAAGGCCACAAGGCCAGAGAATGCTCCGCCGCTCCGCACTGCACTCTATGTGCGACTGCAGGGAAGCCGGCGGATCACCTCTCCGGGAGCAAGGCGTGTGCCAAGCTCCCGTCGAAAACAGGGGCACGGAAGAAGCCCGCTGCGACTAAGGCCAAGGCCAAGTCGCAGCCGACTCGCCCCGTAACGGAGCAGGTGGAAGGCATGGAGGAAAATTAGAATGGCGCTAACTTTCCTCCAGGCGAACATCAACCACTCCGCCCGCGCACAGGATCTTCTCCTGCAGTGCATGGCGGAGCGGTCGATTCAGGTGGCTGCGGTTGCCGAACCGTATGCGGTCCCGCCCAGGTCAGACTGGGTTGGGGACCTTGACGGACTGGTGGCAGTCACCACACAATCGCCGGTGCCTTCCCCCAACCTCGACAGGGTGACGAGGGGCAGAGGCTTCGTCGCGGCCCGGGTCGGGGAGGCGATCGTGGTGGGGGTGTACTTCTCTCCCAACAGGGCCCTCAGCGAATTCGAGGACTTCCTCGTTGAAGTGGGGGCCCTGGTGAGACAGAGTCGCCCATACCCTGTTGTCGTCCTCGGGGACCTCAACGCCAAGTCTGTGGCGTGGGGGTCCTCGACGACTGACGCGCGGGGAAGGGCGGTCGAGGAGTGGCTCGCGGAAGTGGGCCTATGTGTTCTCAACCAAGGGGTTGAGAACACTTGTGTGCGGCGAGGGGGTGGGTCAGTGGTTGACGTGACCTTCGCCGCACCCGAGATCGCCCGGCGCGTTCACGATTGGGAGGTGCTGGTGGACGAGGAGACGCTGTCCGACCATCGTTATGTTCGGTTCAGCGTCTCTTCTTCTGTAGCGGGAAATCGTGGACCTTCGCCGCACCCGAGATCGCCCGGCGCGTTCACGATTGGGAGGTGCTGGTGGACGAGGAGACGCTGTCCGACCATCGTTATGTTCGGTTCAGCGTCTCTTCTTCTGTAGCGGGAAATCGTGGACGGGCACCACCAGAGACAGGCCCGAGGTGGGTCCTGAAGCGTTTGGACGTGGAGTTGCTGCAGGAGGCGGCAATCGTCCAGGAGTGGAATGGGACCCCCTCGGAACCGGTAGACCTGGACGCGGAGGCCGAGGCGTTGTGCGGGGCAATGGTTCACGTCTGTGACGCAGCCATGCCCCGTGCGAGGGCCTTGGCACCCAAGCGTCAGGTCTACTGGTGGTCTGATGAGATCGCCGAGCTCCGGCACCGCTGCGTAGTGAGGCGTCGCCGCTACCAGCGGTATAGGAGAAGGGCACGACAGGAGACGGCCGAAACGGACGCTCTCTATGCCGCCTATAGAGAGGCGTCCAAGGCTCTCCGCGTTGCCATCACCGAGGCAAAGGCGGATGCGTGGAAGCAGCTACTGGAGTCGCTGGAGCGAGATCCGTGGGGGCGCCCCTACCTGTTGGCGAGGCGAAAGCTCCGCCCATGGGTGCCCCCCGTTACCAGTACGCTGCAACCACAAATTCTGCGGCGAGTGGTTGAGGGACTGTTCCCCGGTAGCCCGGGAGACGACTTCGTCCCTCCCACAGTGGTGGCAACGCGGCGACGAGCCGTCGAAGAGGAGCAGGACCAGCCTCCTGATGTCTCCGAAGGGGAGTTGGGAGCGGCAGTCCTGAGAATGAGGGCCAAGAACACGGCGCCGGGGCCTGACGGCACACCCGGCCGTGCGTGGGCACTCGCTCAGGACGCTCTGGGGCCTCGCCTGGGAGATCTCTTCAATCGCTGCATGCGGGAGGGGAGATTCCCCAGGCGCTGGAAGAGAGGGAGACTGGTCCTCCTCCGCAAGGAGGGACGCCCTGAGGACGAACCGGCGGGGTATCGTCCGATCGTGCTGCTTGACGAGGCGGGCAAGCTCTTGGAGCGGGTGGTCGCTGCCCGACTCGCCAGGCACCTGGATGGGGTGGGTCCCGACCTGTCTGAGAGACAGTTCGGGTTTCGGAGAGGTCGCTCGACGATCGACGCCATCAAGCTCGTCAGGGACCTCTCCGAGGAGGCGTGCTCCAGTGGCGGGGTGATGTTGGCTGTGTCTTTAGACATAGCCAACGCGTTCAACACCCTGCCATGGACCACGATAACGTCGGCGCTCGGGTACCATCGCGTGCCCCGGTACCTGCAGCGCCTGGTTGGGGACTACCTCTCTGAGAGAGAGATAGTGTTCCCAACCACAGAGGGGGAGGAGGTACACCCCATGTCGCGCGGGGTTCCACAGGGTTCGGCTCTGGGGCCGCCCCTGTGGAACTTTGGCTACGACTGGGTGCTCCGGGGCGCTAACCTCCGTGGCGTCAGCGTCATTTGTTACGCTGACGACACATTGGTTACCGCCCGAGGCGGGACGTACAGGGAGGCGTCCATCCTGGCAACCGCTGGTGTGGCTGCGGTGGTGGCCAGGATCCGACGGGTGGGCCTGGAGGTGGCGCTCCACAAATCCGAGGCCATCTGTTTTCATGGTCCTCGGAGGGCGCCACCTGCAGGCTCACACATTGTGGTTGGAGGAGTCTCCATTGCTGTCCGGCCAACGCTGAAATACCTCGGCGTCGTGCTCGACAGCAGGTGGAGATTCGGCGCGCACTTGCAGCAGTTGACCCCCAAACTGACGGGCACTGCTGCTGCGCTGAGTCGCCTTCTCCCCAACCTAGGCGGGGGGAATGGGAGCTGCCGACGCCTCTATATGGCGGTCGTGCGCTCCATGGCCCTGTACGGCGCCCCAATATGGGCGGGTTCGCTGGACCGGTCGGAGGCGGCGCTCCTCTGCAGAGCCCAGCGCACGATGGCCGTGAGAGTGTGCAGAGGGTACCGCACACTCTCACACGAGGTGGCCTGCGTCCTCGCCGGCTCGCTGCCCTGGAGGCTAGAGGCCGAGGTTCTGTCCTCGGTCTACTGGCGCCGGGCGCGTGCGAGGGAGCAGGACCTGCGTCCCGCCCCACAGGAGGTGGTGCGATGGCGCAGGGATGCCAGGGCCAGGGCTCTGCAGAGGTGGAAAGATGGTCTTCTCGCGGGACCCACACAGAGGGGGACCGGAGCCCAACGGCTCCTTGAGGCGATCCGGCCCGTACTCGTGGAGTGGGTCCAGCGAGAACACGGAGGTCTGACCTTCCGGTTGACGCAGGTTCTCACGGGACATGGTTGTTTCGGGAGATACCTGTGTCGCGTTGCCGGAAGGGAGGAGACCCCGGTGTGTCACCGGTGCGGCTTTGCGGAAGATACCGCAGAGCACGTGCTGGTGACATGCCCGGGGGAGGCGGAACCGCGACAATCCCTGGTCGCGGTTGTGGGGGCGGACCTCTCCTTGACGGCCATCTTAGCTAAGATGGTCGCCGACGAGAGGTCATGGGAGGCGATGGTCTCGTTTTGCGAGACCGTCGTCTCAAGGCGAGAGGCCGAGGAGCGGGAGAGGGAGCAGGATCCTCTGGCTCCTCCCCGTCGGAGGGTGCGGACACGGAGACGAGCCGACCGGGCTCGTACTCCGTCTCCGATCGGAGGGCCTGGGGCGTCGGATGCGGGGCCGTCTGACGTCCCACACCAGGGATAGGCCCTCGAGAGTAGGCGACGCGCCATATGTTCCCGGCGCGTCGCTGGAGCCGTAAGGGAGGTTCATCCTCCCTGAGGTGGGTCCGGAAGGACACTGGCAGTGCAGGGTCGCGGCGAATGCGCGAGCGGTCCCGCGACCCTGTCGTATTGTCACTGCCGAGGGAACACGTGGGGGTTTTAGTCGGTAGGGGCACCACTCTGGTGTCGAGCCCGACACACCCCGCCCGTCTGCCCTGGCGGGCGGAAGTGCGTAAAGGCATTTCCCCCACGCAAAAAAAAAAAAAAAAAAAAAAAAAAAAAAAAAAAAAAGGTTAGGTTAGGTTAGGTTAGGTTAGGTTAGGTTAGGTTAGGTTAGGTTAGGTTAGGTTAGGTTAGGTTAGGTTAGGTTAGGTTAGGTTAGGTTAGGTTAGGTTAGGTTAGGTTAGGTTAGGTTAGGTTAGGTTAGGTTAGGTTAGGTTAGGTTAGGTTAGGTTAGGTTAGGTTAGGTTAGGTTAGGTTAGGTTAGGTTAGGTTAGGTTAGGTTAGGTTAGGTTAGGTTAGGTTAGGTTAGGTTAGGTTAGGTTAGGTTAGGTTAGGTTAGGTTAGGTTAGGTTAGGTTAGGTTAGGTTAGGTTAGGTTAGGTTAGGTTAGGTTAGGTTAGGTTAGGTTAGGTTAGGTTAGGTTAGGTTAGGTTAGGTTAGGTTAGGTTAGGTTAGGTTAGGTTAGGTTAGGTTAGGTTAGGTTAGGTTAGGTTAGGTTAGGTTAGGTTAGGTTAGGTTAGGTTAGGTTAGGTTAGGTTAGGTTAGGTTAGGTTAGGTTAGGTTAGGTTAGGTTAGGTTAGGTTAGGTTAGGTTAGGTTAGGTTAGGTTAGGTTAGGTTAGGTTAGGTTAGGTTAGGTTAGGTTAGGT